>SRMA01026728.1:64655-133325 GCA_007224835.1 Danionella cerebrum | reverse complement strand
CAGCACAATCCTAGCACTAACGAAGTGTACCGTTTTCGTGCGATTTGGAGTTTGATGGGGGGCCGGTGACCTCTGGATGACCTATAAAATAATGTTTAATATCTCGAAATCTATAACAGCACAAAATATGATTCCAACGGCACAAATCAGCACAAATCTAGCACTAAGAGCACAAGTATAAGAGGAAGGCGGAGCGCGTAGGTGGGGGGCCAACTTCACGGAGATTCCAGGTAGACATCATCTTCCTTCATGGAGTCACGAAACTCCATTTTCTTCATGAAAAAACTGATTCTGTTGTTCTGTTTTTCACACGGTAAGAAATGATCTTTCCTGATGGTCACCTATCTGTTCATATTTGTCTTTTGTTGACTTTTTCGTCGTGATTTGGGGTAAATACAGCTGAAAATTTGTTCGTCGAATCCAAGTGATCACAGAGATCGTGCGATCCTTGAATTTCTGCATTTTGCAAGAAAAATCTTTATTGTCACTAAACTGATCGCCTAACACGTATTTTGGGGAAGTTTCCACGTGTTGTGGGGCGGTGGTCATGTATTTGTTACTGTAGAGGAGCTAATGGCTGCTCGTGGATGTGGAAATGGTGACAGGTTCAGGATCAGGTTCAGGCTGGAAAAAACCAGCTTACAGTAGTTTGCTGCAGATTCACAGAAACCATCGATCTACACGTTATCCTGTTTTTGAGAACGTGAGACAATTAAAAATATACGGACTCTATTTACGCAATAGTTAATATCTAAACAAATGTAGACCTGTGTGTTATTTTGCTGTATTTGTTTTTGTTTAATTCAAAAATTTCAATTCAATGTTCAAATTAATATTATAATAGGTAATAACAGTTCATGTGACATTTGTAAATTATGTTTAGTTGTATTTTGAGTGTATTATATTTCGTTAATTTGAGTGATGCACATATAGTTTGGTTTAAATGTACTGTTGGAACATGTGCTTGCTGCAACCTAATCCATGGACTGTCAATCTCGTTCCAAAGAGCAATCGTTGGAGATTGGAAAAAGAACAACGAATGGGAATTTCGGTGAACAGGGGATTGCAGGCTACGCATCTGTTTTTTGACACCCATGCCAAACTGAAAAAAAGGGATTCATGTCACCTGCATTAAAAAAGAAAAAATTAAACAAAAAGTTATTATTATTTACAAACGATTCCACCAGTTTTAAATAATAGAACGGGAGGAGGTGTCATTACGTGTTTGGCTTTATGTGTCTTGTATTGACTCCAAAGTGATCAGCCTTGTCGCTTGAGAGGTAGCGTAGGTTCTGTAATTTGTATGACGCGCTGCCTGATGACGCTGGCCCCGTATCGCTGTTTGCAGTTATTTCTAATGTTGTCAGACGTCTGAAGTTCATCTTGTTTTCTGTTGAAGGAGGGGCTGGTACTGCAGATATTACAGTAGATTTGAAGGAAGGTGACGGCGTCTCTCTACTCACCGATGTTACCCTCACTCCTGTTGATCACGTGATGTGGTATTTCAAAACTCAGCTAATAGCTCAAATATTTGAGAACGTTCCCGAAGTCAACACGGATGAATCCTTTCACGAGACGTTCAGAGACAAGCTGAAGCTGGAGGAACAGAGTAAATCTCTAACCATCTCAAACATCAGCACGGCCTGCTCTGGAGACTATACTCTGAGGATAATGAACGACGACAAAGTAAACGACAAACCTCCACAAGTCTTCGTAGTCACCATACGCAGTAAGTCACCTACGTCTGATTGAACAGATAATACAGGAAACCGTATATTTAATACACATACTTCTATAAAATCTCATTTTCTGGTTCATCAGCAGATTCTTGGTTGGTTAAACACATTGGTTAAAGAGTTATATTTAAAAGTTTTTTTTCCTGAAAGCCAAGATTGAACGTTTGAATCATTAAATTCACACAGGATTAAATTATTCACAATAAAATCATCAAACAGAGAAAGTGAACAGAATGAACCGCTCTGTGTTAATTCAGCGAGTGTAGAGCACTAAAAGAACGACAGAACGCCCCTTTATCACCAAACTCCAGCAGCGGGTGGAGGCGGTAGTGCCCCAAAGAAAAGAAATCAGGAGAACAGGTGAACATTTGCCATTTTTAAATTAAATGACTTAAAGTGACGCAGAGGGAGCTGGGTTTAGATCGTGCCGAGATAAATATGAGACAAAGGGAGAAAATATTCTGGATTCTAGATCCGGCAGAGGCTCAAACAAGGGGACGCCGGATTTACAGCAGTTTTTAGAAGAGAAAAAAACTCATCCTCATCCTCCTCCGGTGATCTTTGGATTTGTGTTTCAGGTGCTTCTCCTGCTGAGCAACACGAAATGAAGAATAAATCTGTGACGGAGGGAGATCCTCTCTCTTTAGACTCCAGTGATATCTATCAGGGAAAGATCGGGGCTGAACGAGTGAAATGGTTCTTTAATGGTTCTCCAATGGAGCCGGAGCCTCAGGAGATCGGAGATGTTCCCCTGGTGGATAGTTCTTCTGGATCTCTGATCATCTCAAACACCAGGATCTCAGACTCTGGAGAGTACGAAGTGAACGTTATTTACAACCGTTTCATCATCATCAGGAGATTTTACGTTACCGTCGACGGTGAGGAGTATTCTTTTATATCATTTACAATCACAAAGAAGATTTCTAAACGAGAAGAAGAGAAATGAAGATGATTCTGTTTCAGGTTCCTCTTCAGCTCAGAGTTCTGATTATTATCTGCTGCTGACTGCTGGAGTTTTATGCGGTGTTGTTGTTGCTGCTGGTATTGTTGTGAAAATGAAAAGAAAGAAAAGGTGAGTATTATTAAGAAAAGTATTTCTTCCTGTAAGAATTTACTCTGAATATTTAATCAGTATTTAATTTTATTTTCATTGTTTAACAGGAATCCTGAGGAACAAAAGGTAAGATTAGTTTTGTCTTGTGAATATTTTTAGTTTGTTAATACATTTTTGTTTATTTCTTGTTAAGTTGTTGTTTATTTTCGTGGCATTTTTTCAAACTAAATTCCAAGATAATTTTATTTTTCAGTGTAATATAACCCAAAAATGACTTCCTTATTCTTCATTACATTACATTCTTCATTGAATGGAGTCGCATTAAACACGTAACACATCACTCAATCACACACGCAAATATAAAACTATTAAATAAATAAATAAATAAAGGCTTGCTGGAGTTCAATCTTATTGTTTAACCTTAAAACATTTAACAGAGAAAAACATTGACTTTCACAGAGAACACCGACACAATAATTATAAACATTATTAACATAAACTTAATCTAAACGAAGTGTAAAACCGAGCGCAGCACGAGAGAGTCTGAGTGAAAGGTGCTTTATTGTGTGAAATAATGAACATATAAATCTGAATAAATGAGTAAAACAAAACTCTCACAAACCGCAAGCAGCGATCAAAGGGTTTGAGCCCCTTCTGCGCCACCATCTCTTGTTGGCAAGTGATAATACTAAAAACTAATTTAATAAATACTTGATTTACTTTTATTAACCTGAGATCATTAAATCATCCTTGTTTTGTTTCTGTGTTTTCTGACAGAATCCTGATGCTTCTGTGACTGGAACACTGCTACAGGATCAGGTTAACGGGACATCCCATAATAATACAACTGTGTAGTAGATACCACTGAGACTTACGCAGCTTTTCAACTGGATTTCACCTGGAAGTCATGGGCTGCATTTTTCATTCCATTTTTTGGGGGGAATTTTCAGTATTTCCACGTGTCGCCGTTTCTACCAGTGATGCGCGGGTTATCCCGTTTATATTATGATCGCTTCTCAAAGTAAAGTTATAAATGATGTCTGATCTGAATACAAGAATGAAATGAAGAAAGCAGCCGTTGTTTTATCACTAAACCCACATTCCAACCAGCACGTCTTACACGTAACGTTCGGAATACCGTCTTAAAGTGATCAAACGCTTTACGTTAAATATATGTATATTTTATTTATTCATCGTCATCTTATTCCTATTTTTGAGGATCAAAGCTGTTTCCCCAGTGTGGGCCAATAAAGGGACATGTCTGGGCCTGTGGTGTAGTGGCCTGTGGTGTAGTTTCCCATCCTTCCCCTTCTCTCCGCCCAATTCTCTTCCTGACGTTCAACCCTATTAAACATACAGAAGCGCCGGCTATCTCCTTTGCATATCAATTAAATGCCGGTAAAACTGGAACCACACAAGATAGAGCAATAATTATTTTTCCGTATGAAGTTGAAAGAGTTACTTACATATAAAACATTAAACATGACTCTTATAGTGTTGTTTTCCATGAGTGAGTGCAGAAAACCAGTAAAAAGCCGAAGCAATTAAAAAATTATAATCCAGACGGGGGCGGTAGCAGCACTTCCGACTTCCCATCTCATCATTAAAATGAAAAATGTAACTTAACATTCACGCTGTAAACGATTGCCTTCTGTTATACTTAGAATTATTGTTATATTTACATTATTTGTTACAATTACATTTGATATGTGCATGGCCCATAAGAACAGAATAAATAAAGTCTTCATGAGGTTAATTTTAGCCGCTCCCATTGGCTGAGTCTGTAATCATGTGATTGATCAGAATCATCTGCTGGTAATCGGAACACAACTTAAAGATATATCTCCATGTTCAGATCTTTATTTCAAATGACCCGACCGACTGTGACCCGAATATCATTAAAATATTTTTAATCGTAACGCTCATTTCAGGTCGACCCGCGCATCACTGGTTTCTACCTTAGATTCGACGACTGACCAGTCAGTGATCAACCAGAAGTTTGGTATGGTGCTTTTCTCCCCCATGGCCCGACTCGGCCTGCTTTTAGAACCTCACCAGAATGGTTACAGGAAATACAGCTAGAGGGTACAGAACCGTTTGGAAGTCACTAAAGCAAGCTGAGTCGCTCAATTTGAGATGCCTCAAAACATTTGGAGGAAAAGCGACACTTGAAACCAAAGCTCTGGGAATTATTATTACAATGTTAATATTATTATTATTATTATTACAATGTTATCATCAGGGGCAGATTTTCTGGTTCTCCAGGGCTGGTGCTACAAGAACATCCTACACTTGATTAGAAGACACAGTAAAGCAGGCTGTTTAATAACTGTTCCTGAACCTGTGCCTGACACAATCAATGTTTACGTTGATGAAGAGAGTGTGCGTTCAAAACCAAAGCATGTGAAACCAACAGGAGCCTGGAAACCCTTGTTCTTCTACGCTCTTAGATCCCATGTTGCCATGCAGGAGAACAAACTGACGGATGTAGCTGTTTATACTCTGTATGTAGCTGCGCAGGACGTCTCTGTTCTGGAAGTAGCCAAAGACACCGAGTCGTTTTCTACAACAATTTGTATTTTTACGAGTTACATATTAACTAAGTAAATAATAGATTTTGTAAAAAGTACGGTTTCAGAGACGACACGGTAACTCTTCGACTGTTACGGAGAACACTAATGTGTGAAAGAATATTTTGCCAGAGTATTACGGTATATTAAAGGAGTAAGAAGGGGTACGTGTGTAATGTAACGTTCAAAGATCTTTCTATAAGTGACAAGCACCATCCTGTTGATGCGAGAGCCTGTCGATGCACATGTGTGATGCTCAAATGGTTCTCATTTATTTTTTTTCAGTGAATTTAAGCTTGAATTGACTTTATAAGAACTTTTATTATGACGGATACACTACTTTTAGACTGGGTGTAATATGCACAAACATCCAGTCGATGTTAGAAGAGTGCCTTCCAGAGATTTATGGCTGCGATGCCAAAAACATGCACTTGATAGATGTTTATGTAGAAGATTTTTAGAATGCTATAATTTATGTATTGTGTTATATATTGTGTTGTTATATTATATTTTTTTGTGAAATAGTTTTTCACATTGAGAGTTTCACAGGTTTTTATATGGTTTCTGTAATTGAAAGATGTGAATGATCAGATTAAAATGAAACTTTTGTGACATCTGTATTCGCCGGATTTCTGCCCAGTATAACTTTATGGAATAATTTAAAAATACATTTTCTCAAAAATTTTGCTTGGTTTAGAATTTATTTTTATTTTAAAGTCACATTTTAAACTTTAATTTTGAATGGTTTGTCTCCCCCCCAACCTAAAAAAAAAATAGGCAGGGCCATGTAATTGACAGGGACACTAAACTCAGTGGACTGAGTGCTGTAATCACAATTTAAGCTGTCACTGATCAAATTCAGAGAAGTTGTTCTCAAATTCTTGTTCATAATGACAAAATTCATTGTATATAACAGGCTACATGTAAAAGAAGCCAGACTCATGGCGAAGCCCCCTCTGACCATCATGGCTGCACTCATATCATGCTCTGCAATGACCTCAAATGGCCCAATGGCAGAGGGCTTTTTTTTCACATCCATCTTTTTTTTTTGTCATTAATTGATTCAGTTTTCAGTCCAGGAAAATTTAGTTTTTAGAGCCCTGCACTGAATCTTTCAGTAGTTAAAAGAAAAAAAATACACATTTATACTAAAGGTAAGCATAGAAAAAATAACATTTATTTATATTTCACTGCACCTACACAGAAGTAACTCATTGTACATTTTTGCACTTGAACAAAAGCCATTTAAAACCCTTTATCCTGTTTGAACACCAGAGAGCAGCAAACTACAAAAAATACCGTTTTTGTAACGCAACTAACGAGAAAATTATAAATTACAGAACTAAGAAGTGTTAAAATTAGATTTGGTGAATACTGAAAGGCAATACAGCACAAAAGGGTATCTTTAACTGTGGATCCAGTCAGCGTTTTAGGGGAATATTTTCATAAAAAGCCTCCTTTGGTTTCTGAAAGAAAACAGAAATTCAGTCAGAAATTCTTACGCTTTTGAAGCGAAAACAGGCGGGAGCGTCATTAACGAACAAAAAAATGTATGAACAAACGTGTTAATCTTATTATTGGTTGACGGTAATTCAGTATTTTGCTTGTATTCAAACAAAAAAGAAAGTACGTCATAACCGTCAGTGCTGCATGTTTAAGTTAGTGTATATTTTTTAAAGTTAGGGGATTTTTGTGTTCTCACAAAAATTTTCATGGGAACAAAAAAGGTTTTTTTTTAATTATATAATAATTTCAATTGCCCTACCATAATAAAAGTCCGACAAATTATTGCCATTTTAGGGGCTTCATAGTTTTTGACTTAAATGTTCGTTTTTTGCTGCTACATTATCATACGTGTGCCTAAAATGTTTTTCATAAAAAAAATATTAAGGAAAAATGTTTGTTTAATATGCCATTAAAATATAGTTTGTATAAAAAGAACTTTGTAATTGGGTAAATGTCTCTCGTTGTTGAGCCAATCCATTCCGTATTTGGTGTCATGCTCTATTTACATTTCTGTGCCCCAAAAATGGAGGACGATTTGTTTGTAAAGTGTTTGAATGCTGACTAAATTGTAATAATCGGACAATGTGTTTTATTTTGTAATTACTTAAATATTTTGTTCAGCTTTTAAAAATGTCTAATTACATTACTCTGGAACTAAAATGATTCATTTGTAGCTTCAGATGTTTTGCAGCACTGTGCTTAGCACGGAGTAACATGAGTGTAAACACTCTTTCATCTGCTAGCATGAAAAACACAACCGTTTAGCCGTTGGTGTGAGTGTTTCAGGTTAACTTCAAACCAACCGTCGACAGATCTTACCTTCTTTCTCTTCTGACCTGCTTTTCTGCATTTCATACAGATGCAACAAAGAGCCAAAGCAGCCATCAACAGGAATCCAGCGGCGGCTGAGCTCAAGATGACTGAAATCAGAAGACGTTGATGTAAGCTCTCATCTGCAACAAGTAAAGAAGCAAACCTTGAGAGCAGATCTTAGTTTGAGGCTGAACTTTCATTCATTTCCTCGTCTGTCTGAGTTCCAAACATCAGCAGACCAGGCTCTTGTGATCTAAATTCATGTTACACTGGAATAAGAAACAGGTTTTTAAGCAGTTCCAAGAGAGATGAAAACACACACACCTGAAAGCCTCAAACAGAGCTTTTCGATGTCCAGATGTTGTGTTCGGCTGCTGATTTGGTTTCCCACCACACATCTATACGGCTCGTTCTGATCCGCCAGAGTCTCCAGATGTAAAAGGATGCTGAAGTTAAAATCTGAGACTCTGATGCTGGAGATTGAAGTGTTTCCCTTGTACCAGGAGAGAGTCACCACACTCTCGTTCGGCACTGAACACAGCAGGGAACAGTGTGAGGAAGAGGAGTTCTCTCTGGTGATGACTGGAGCAGGCACTCGAGCTGGAAACATGACAGAAAACATTGCGTCTGCTGTAAAATCACATAATATTGTTAAGGTAATTATTTTAAATCTGTAAAATGTAAACGGTAGACTCTTTTTCAATCAGTGCGGGCCGCGTTAACTTTGAACTTGCTAATTCCAGGCTCGTTTATCATAATGCCCAAAATATTTGAACCCTTGGGCCATTTTTTTCAAACTGTAGAAGAAGAATTTGACAAAAACCTTGACTCCAATCCACAGGAAGATCTGCATATGTATGATGTCCCAGACTGTCGAAAACGTTTCTTAGTAGCCGCAGTTTCAAATTTAATTTAGAGTAAAAAGCCTCTCCCCTTTCTTTTGATTCCTATCTGCCTTACAGGAACTAAACTAGTGACAATACGTTTTTTGAACATCTTTAAACATTTGTGCTTCATTTTCATTTTTCAAAGCTCTCTAACATTTGGTCAATGTTCTAGGAACCAAAAACTAACATTAATGGAGTCTTATAGGAACTAAACACTAGCATTAGCTGAATGTTCTTGGAACCAGAAACTAACATATGGGGAACGTTATAAGAACCAAATCCTAACATTAGGGGGATTTATTTTGAACCAAAAACCATCATAGCTGAATGTTCTGGGAACCCCAAAAAAAATAACAGGGGGATTTAATAGGGACCAAAAGCAAGCATTAGATGAGTTTTCCAGGAACCAAGAACTACCATTTTGAATTATGTTCTAAGAACCAAAAATTAACATTAGGGGAGTTTTATTGGAACTAAACACTATCATTAGGTGAACGTGGTTCTTAGATGAAACTAGTTAAACTACTTTTTAGATTATAGTTTTTGGTTAATAAACTTAAAGGGAATGGGAACCAATAGCTAATGCTAGGAAAATGTTCTAGGAACCAACTGATGATCCTCATCCTCACCAAAGACGGAGACGTAGAAGAACTTCTTTGTCCTTTGGCCAGATGCCCATGTGTCTAGTTTGTAAGCTCCTGCATGTTCTGAGGAGATGTTCATGATGGTCAGCGTCCCAGTTTGATTGTCCAGCCTCAGTCTGTTTCTGAATCTCTTGTCAGAATCATATATTTTGGAGGTGGCGTAATCTCTGCTAACGAGAGCCAGCAGAGAGTCTCCAGCTCCAAACGTCCAGGTGAACTCTCCTCGGCGAGGCTGAGAAACATTGAAGTCGAGAGTGACCCAGTCTCCCTCCGTCACTGACACCGAGCGCAGCTCTGTCGCACCTCGAGAAAACCAACATGAGATGGGAACACTGGGCCAATAAATCCCGTTAGCAGTGAGCGAGTCGCGTATACTCGCAGATGAAGTATTAAATACTTGTTTTACTGCAGATCGAAATCATGTGTGTGTCGAAGAGTGCAGAGCATATTCCGTAATTTATCACAAATGGTTTGTTTTAGAGAATTTATATTGTTTCTTTAAATGACATTTTATATAAAATATCTGTGTTTCTAAATTATTTAAAAGCAAAATTCTGACAAGCTTATTTGTTTGATATTAAACGTAATGTGCCATGTTTTAGTATTTAAAATGTATTTATTAAAATGTATCTTTTTGAATATATTTTAATGAACTTTTTTCTTTTTCTTAAATCATCTATTCCAGTGGATAAAAAAATATGTCTATTTTTAAATATCTTTACTCTTAAATATTGTTTTCTTTTATCTTAAAGTGAAGGAGATATTAAATTATTTGCTCTCAGTGCATAGAATATAAATTAAAACCAGATACGGAGAATATAATACTTGTATAATACTGTGCTATGTTTATAATGTTCTAAAGTGCAATAAGATTTAACATGAACATGTATTTCATAAAATAAGGATAAATAGAAAAAATAATGATAATTTAATATCTATTTAAAAACAATAAAATAAAGAAGATGGAAAAGAAAGACAGAAATGTTGCTGGTTTTACGGCTCCGGAAATCATTTCTATTTCTCTGTGTAAAGATACACAGCTGTATTTTAATGTTGCAGGAATTCAACTAAATTATTATTACTTTTTTGTCTTGTTTTATATTTTACTTTTTTAATCAATGAAAACATGATTTTTTTTGTTTTGATTTGGTGTCTTTAAATTCACTATTTTTTGCTTTTATTCGGACATTACATTTCTATTTTTTTATTTTATATAAACATATATTCTCTGATATTGTTTCTAATAAAACTTTTTTACTAATCTAAAGCTAGATTACATATCATTTCACTAATCTTTCAAAGGCTCCTCTTTCTCTGAAGTGTTCACATTGAAGCTCTATGTAAATACATTTGATTTGACTTTAAACCCTTCAGTGTTTGCAGTTGTGACTTTAAACCGATACTCATTAGTTAAAAATAAAACGTTTCAGTTTAACAATGCTGTGCTGTGCTGTGATTTTTGTTTTTTTTTTTAAAAAAAAAAGCTCCACCAAACATTTCTCTTTGAGGGACTCCAGCAGAAGCAAAGAAATGTTCCAAACTCACCAGCAGTCCTCCAGGAGGCCAAGCCGAGCAAAACCCAGCACTGCAGCATGTCCTCGATCTCTGAGGTCTGCTCTAATCACCGCTCTGCTCAGCCTCGTCTGTGCCGCCGAGTGAAGCCTCCTTCAAAGAGTTTGGTCTGCTCTAGTCGACGTGAGGCAGCGGAACTCTGCGGTTTGACTCGAGTCAGAATCTAAAGCTATCCAGGTTCTTAGAGTTTGGTGCATTTATAGTTTTAAACTTTCAAAAAGTGAGAATGTTTTCAATAAATGTGACTTGAGATCAGAGGAAAGTCATTCTCAAGCAAAAGTTCTGTTCTGTAAAATACTGCAACGTTTAGTTTTTTCCTGTTATGTTATTTAGGTTTAAACGAGCAGAAAATGAGACGTCAACTCTGCTAAACATTTATATTTATTTTAAAAAAGTATTTCTTCATTGCATGCACTTTAATCTGTTGTTGAAGGCTCCAAAAAGCAAAGAATGAACCGTTCAAAGTCATCACAGGCGAGACACAATCATCACACGGACGACATTTACTGCTAGAAATGAATTTATTCTTGATCAGAAACATTTCAAATTTTAACTCAAATCATGTTTTTTTTTTGTCTTTTTAATTCATGCTCAGTTACAGAAAGGAAGGTTTCAGTGAAAAACAGACAGAGACTGGAAGAACCGAAGGGAACGAGAGATTTTCTCACCGCTCATTATCTCTGTAAGTGCACAGGCATGTCGTTGTTGTCACAAGCCAAAACAAGTTGTCTCTCTCTCTTGCTGCCTCTATAGTTACACGGGGGCGATCTATCTGATGTCCAACAATCAATAACCTCAAAATCATCAATGCTCCTGTACAAGTTGCTGCTCCCCAACTGGGTTCCCCCTCGGTTACAAACCCCCAGTATTCCCTGTACATTTCCTGTTATGAAGGTATTGAGTGGTTTGCAGCTCCCGCGGGAGTTGATTCTTCTGCCACTCATCACATTGGTACAATCAGACCTCCTCATGTAACTATTTACGTGTCGAATTGCAAAATCTGCATAAGAAGCACAATCGATGGAGGTGGCCAGCATCAGGACCAGGACGACGACAGGCAGATGAAGCTCCATGACCTGGTGAACAAACAGCAGGTTTAGCATCTGCTCCTCGTCAGAGAAGAATGAAGAACTGAACCCTGTGGAGATCTTTGTGTTTAACAGATTCCTGAATAAAAAATAAAATAATAGAAATAGAATAAAAAATAAATAGAATAAAAGCTGAGGCACTCACGAATCGCGGTCTGTATCTGGTTCTTTCGGTGGAGTCTGATCTGGAAATGCTGCTTCGATGCCAGGTTTTCTTTTTCCCGCTAAACTCTGCGTGTTTTAAACTCTTTAGGATTTGCATAATACTTTACAGCAGCCAATCGTGTGGCTAGTAAAAATGCAGCGTTTTATTTTCGCTTCTGTTTTTATTTGTTCCCTTTTTAACTGTGGCTTGATTTCTCGTTTCTTGAGAATCAACCAAAGCAAAATTGAAAAGTTCAGCAAGAGATTTTTCCACGAAATGCTACCTTTCATCATGTAATGCTCCAACCGCGTGACGATGAACTCGTCCTCTTGCTCTGCAAGTATTGGACAACACTCACTGCTCACCGGCCACTTTAATAGGAACACCTGTTGTTCACCTAATCAGCCAATCACACGGCGGTAACTAAATGCATTTGGGCATGATGAGGACGATCTGCTGCAGTTCAAACCGATCATCAGAACGCGGAAGAAAGGGGATTTCAGTAACTGAACGTGGCATGGCCAGATGAACTGGTCTCTGTATTTCAGATATTGCTGATCTACTGGTATTTTCACACACAACCATCTCTGGGGTTTACAGAGAATGATCTGGAAAGAGAAAGTATCAAGCATTTGTTTGTTTTTCGGATCAGAGTTTGATCATGTTCCTGGAGCAGGTCTCGGAACACTTTTTTAGACCGATCTAGAGTTCTGGTGCTGGGTTCGGTTGCCGGCAGGTGAGCCCAAACAAACCAAACTAAAAGGGAACGCAAGCTTTATTTCAACCGAAGTCAGGTGTGAAAGCACCGTGACTTTTACCTTGTTTCTCTTGCATCAAGGAATAACTACGGTTTGGATTGTCTTGATTTTTGCCTTGCCTTAAGTTTCAACACGGCTTTAGTTTTCCATTGTTTTAATTTGCCCTGGTTCTAGTCGTGCTTCACCATACCATGAGTTGATCATGTGTTTTGGCTTTGTATCAACTTGCCTTTGGTTTTTCTCATAATTTTGACGTGTTTTTTCATCGACTCACCATATCACAGGAATGATTTGCCTTGATTTTGGTTTCCATGGGTTTTGGAGCACCATTTCATGGTTTTGATGCATTTTGGTTTGGGCTTCGCTGCACAATATCCAGGTATCCTCTTCATTGCCTTCCTTTGCTTCAGTTGCTATTAAATGAATTGCCTTTGTGCTGCCCTTGTTATTTGGTTGTTGTTGTTTTGGTCAGAGAAATTCAAATGATTTTCTTCAGTTGCTAAAAACATATTTACACAATGCCTTGCACAACACAAATACACCAAAACACTGAGACTGTTTCTGCTTTCTCACCACGCTGCCTATTTTTACAGAAGTTCAGAGACTCCTTTCTCGGAACGAATTTACTTTCTGTTTGGTTTTTTGCTTTCTTAGAAAGAATAAACTGTTTCCTGGGACACATCCATTTCTGCAAATGAAGAATGAATGCATTAGTATTTGAAGTCAATAATGTAAAGCGTTCCTTGAATTATCTTCATTTATTCTGGTTTATTGTATTATTTTAGTGACCACCAACCATTCCAGAACCTTGTAAGTCCTGTCAATCCCAGTGCCATCACACCATGAAATAAACCCATTCGTCCATGAGCTCCAGTTCCTTGTTTGAGTGTTTGTTGAGAATAAGAAGATCATTCTCTGGTGTTTTTACATCTGAAACAAACGAGGGGAATTAACAACAGCTTTATCTAACTGCAGGGAACTTGCAGGAGATTTTATCTTCCATCTTTCATAAATCTTTGGATCACTTTTGCTACAGCATTTGACTGATCTGTAAAGCTTTGCTGATCTTCTTATAGCTCTCACGTTCTTTCTGTAAAGAATTGATTTCCTTTCTCGGATTCTGTGACATTTTCCTTCCATGGGGAGTCAATGCTGAAAGCTTGGAAAGGGAGGGGCTTTTCTTTTTCTGCTGGAGACCTCTTAAATGAATCATTAGAAGCCGTGAAAATGAAAAGAAAGAGACGGTTTACCGCTTAACAACACTGTGTAAAGATATCCAGATAAAATATTTATATTCACGGATGGCTCCAAAGATTCAAGGAAAGGAAGCACAGGAGCAGCTATATACATAGTAAGAGATCAGATAAGCCAAAGGACATCAGATCATCTGTCAGTTTAACCAACAGAACTTATCGCAAACTGTAGCTCTACAATAGATGAAGGATAATAACGCCGTAATAGCCTCAGACATTTTACCAGCGCTCATCAGTATAAATACAAGAGCATCAGCTAGATATTATTATACAGAAAATATACGATACGAGGGAATTGAGTCAACTGGTGGACTCTCCAACTAAACAAGCTACTGTTCTACTGAAGCTCAAAACTAGGTGAAAATGTTACTCTGAGCAAAAACAAAATAAAATCACATATTAGGGTTCACACGCAAGCAATATGACAAGAACACTGGCAGACAACAATTACAGGGAGACTGAGACATGTATTTAAAATTTAATATTAAAAAAGAAATAAAAGGAAAGAACATGATAAGAATGAAGAGATTGCGTTTAGCAGACTGTGAATAGAATCACACACTACACAAGATAAGGAAACCAGGAGAGAGGAAAGGGAAAGGTTCAAAGAAGTGCTTCAAAAAACAAAACACAAATACACACTAGAACATGTCCTTGGGCTAACGGGAATACACAGTAACTTAATACAAAATCGCAAAGAAACTGGTTCCCGAAAGAAAACACCACAGGACGAAAAGAAAAACACTAAAGTCACTATAACTCCAAAATTGCAGACGAACTGAGCGGAACCAACTACTCCACAGCAACAGCGCTGCCCGGACCATTAATAGGGACGGACCACAACATCCTGAATATCTCTGGTTCTTGACCGTTAGCTCGTGGAAAGGATGCCTAGTCCGATGTTGGACCACAGCAAAAGCGCCACTGAATGAAAAATGCACCAATGTTTGAGGAAGCCCTTTGCTCTCAGCTGCTGCGTTACATGGACAATTCAAAATTGACGGTTGATGAAATGAAGGATGGATGCCATCGCTGGTTGGTAGCAGAGCGATGGCGAAAAGGAGTGGAGGCCAGGGCACTGCCATAGAACCATGGCATTCTCGGTCCACGTTGAAGAGAGTCCAAACCGAAGAAAACCTCCGACATAACTTTCTCGAACTGACCCTTCCCTGAACAAACGGAAGAAAAGCTGTTTTAAACTTCAGTGTTGTGGGTTATCTCACAACGTTCTGACAAATCAGAAAGTGTCTTTGAAACACAGTTTCATCTCTGTGTCATGCATAAATTAATGAATGAGGGTGCAACCCCTGTGGATTAGAAGTAAGAGGTATCTACACAAATGACTGCTGGATTCAAAAATAACTTGTTATTCTGATATCATACATGTTATCAAGTTTAAACAACCTCCATCATTCTTGTCATCTCATTTATTAAAGAATGAATCTAAACATGAGGTAATTAACGACGAATATACATTTTCTCCAATAGCGTGACATCGTCATAGTGTGTTCATGAATAATGAAAACCATTGTGTCCCCGGACATTCCAATCGGATCCATTATCTTTCACCTCTTGAACTGAGTTAAAGGTTAATTCAATTAGTTTCATGAAAGTTATGTTCTTTGGTCTGATCAAGCCCTACAAATGATTAAATGCTGATTAAATATTCAGAGTAAATTCTTACGGGAACAAATGCTTTTCTTAATAATACTCACCTTTTCTTTCTCTTTATATCCAGAGCAGCAACAACAGCAGCAGCATCAACAACAACCAAAAATCAGAACTCTGAGCTGAAGAGAAACCAGAAACAGAATCATCTTCATTTCTCTTCTTCTCGTTTAGAAATCTTCTTTGTGATTGTAAATGATATAAAAGAATACTCCTCACCGTTGACGGTAACGTAAAATCTCCTGATGATGATGAAACGGTTGTAAATAACGTTCACTTCGTACTCTCCAGAGTCTGAGATCCTGGTGTTTGAGATGATCAGAGATCCAGAAGAACTATCCACCAGGGGAACATCTCCGATCTCCTGAGGCTCCGGCTCCATTGGAGAACCATTAAAGAACCATTTCACTCGTTCAGCCCCGATCTTTCCCCGATAGATATCACTGGAGTCTAAAGAGAGAGGATCTCCCTCCGTCACAGATTTATTCTTCATTTCGTGTTGCTCAGCAGGAGAAGCACCTGAAACACAAATCCAAAGATCACCGGAGGAGGATGAGGATGAGTTTTTTTCTCTTCTAAAAACTGCTGTAAATCCGGCGTCCCCTTGTTTGAGCCTCTGCCGGATCTAGAATCCAGAATATTTTCTCCCTTTGTCTCATATTTATCTCGGCATGATCTAAACCCAGCTCCCTCTGCGTCACTTTAAGTAATTTCATATAAAAATGGAAATGTTCACCTGTTCTCCTGATTTCTTTTCTTTGGGGCACTACCGCCTCCACCCGCTGCTGGAGTTTGGTGATAAAGGGGCGTTCTGTCGTTCTTTTAGTGCTCTACACTCGCTGAATTAACACAGAGCGGTTCATTCTGTTCACTTTCTCTGTTTGATGATTTTATTGTGAATAATTTAATCCTGTGTGAATTTAATGATTCAAACGTTCAATCTTGGCTTTCAGGAAAAAACATTTAAATGTAACTCTTTAACCAATGTGTTTAACCAACCAAGAATCTGCTGATGAACCAGAAAATGAGATTTTATAGAAGTATGTGTATTAATGGTTTCCTGTATTATCTGTTCAATCAGACGTAGGTGACTTACTGCGTACGGTGACTACGAAGAATGGTGGATCATTGTCGTCTCTCATTATCCAAAGCATATAGTCTCCAGAGCAGGCCGTGCTGATGTTCGAGATGGTTAGAGATCCACTCTGTTCCTCCAACTTCAGCTTGTCTCTGAACGTCTCGTGAAAGGATTCATCCATGTTGACTTCGGGAACGTTCTCAAACATTTCAGCTATTAGCTGAGTTTTGAAATACCACATCACGTGATCACCAGGAGTGAGGGTAACATCGGTGAGTAGAGAGACGCCGTCACCTTCCTTCAAATCTACTGTAATATCTGCAGTACCAGCCCCTCCTTCAACAGAAAACAAGATGAACTTCAGACGTCTGACAACATTAGAAATAACTGCAAGCAGCGATACGGGGCCAAGCTTTCAGAACGTTAGCAGGAATGGTTTTACAGTAGGGTTGCAACATTACATAAAGCGTAAGTGTTTTAATGGCATACTATTTACTATTGCCAGTTGTACAGATAAATAAATGGTGCTTAAAAACTAATATTTATAATTATATTTTTTGGACAACATACATGAAGCCAATCGCGACTTCTAGTTCTGGATGTAATGACACCTCCTCCTGTTCTATTATTTGGAATCGTTTGTAAATAATAATAATAACAGTAATGTAGTACATTTAACGAATCTGCTAGAGTAACATCAGGTAAACAAGTCATGTGCAAGCGCGCCTCCCATTTTAACAGGATAACATGTTTTTTTTATTGCAACATATTGAAAATTTACACGTAAGACAATAGAGAATTTTTTAATTAACAAACTAGGATGGTAATATACATTGAATCAGCAAATAACAATCAATATTTAAAAACAACAAAATAAAAATGTAAAAAGATCAATTAAATACTAGGGTGTTACATAAATGATACACAGGGAAAAAAAATTCATTTTTTATTCATTTCCAAATTGGGTAGATTTGAGTAAATCTACATTTATGTATTTACAATTTACTTTACACCGTGTTGAAATGTCTTTAAAAGAGAACGGATAGTCTTGTATTTGTTTAGAATTTAACTATTAATAGTGTCCGTATGTTTTTAATTGTCTCACGTTCTCAAAAACAGGATAACGTGTAGTTAACTACTGTAAGCTGGTTTTTCTTTTCTAAACCTGATCCTGAACCTGTCACTTCCCCAAAATACGTGTTAGGCGATCAGTTTAGGGACAATGATTTTTCTCGCAAAATGCACAATATCTCTGTGATCACTTGGATTCGAAGAACAAATAAAATAAATAAATACATATTTTCAGCTGCATGGAGGTTTTAATGATTTCCCCAAATAACGACGAAACAGTCAACAAAAAACAAATATAAACCGATAGGTGACCGCCAGAAAAGATCATTTCTTACCGTGTGAAAAACAGAGCAACAGAAGAAGTGTTTTCATGAAGAAAATGGAGTTTCGTGACTCCATGATGGAGACCTTTAGAGCTTCGAGAAGAACTGGAGTCTTTCACGGCACAAGAATCACCTAATTGCAAATTTATCTGTTAAATTAACTTTATGTCGTAGAGATGATGAAAATGATTCTTGTTGTGAGTCTTTTCACGAACGAATCGAATCTTTTGAACAGCTCATTATTATGAACGATGGGAGCCGAGTCGCGTTTGGTCGGGAGGGAGGATAAATGTGTACCTCAATGAGAGGTAGCTATGAATGAATGAATGAAGACCCTTTGAAGCGTTGGAAAGTCTGGTACCTGTGTATCCAAGGCGTAGCAAACCAGTGGCTAAGAAGCTTTGTGTTCTGTGCCTTCAGAAAGAATTTTATCCAAAACGTACAAATACTCACAGAGAGGAGAAACATGCACCTCAAGCATTCCAAAGTGAGAACACTTGTGTTTCTCTATTCGAATTTTCAGAAAGAGGAGACCATAAAGACATTTTGGAAATCATTTGTTTTGTTTAGACTTATTTTGTTATTGGGTTTATATCGTTTTAATGTATTGTTTATTAGTTTGACAGTACTGTTAAAAATGTACTTTTTGAAAAAATGAAATTTTGCTACTAAAGGTTTTTGTGTGAAACTTTATTGAAGGTTGCTTTATTCTTTGTGTATTTAGAAGTGTTTAAGTGTTGCATTAAATAAAACGAGTCAATGTAGTTTTACACACATACATTTTATACAAAGGGTAAATAGTGATCTCACTGTCAACTCAGTAAAATAGCTGTGGAATATTTATAAAGAATCCATATCAGACTTTAAAATCGTGTCCACGTGTCAAATGAAGCAATAATCAATATTTCAAACTCAAATATTGGTAAACAAAAATCTCAGCCCTTAATTCCTGTGATTATTTTCAGAATAAAAAAATTAACCCCAGTGTGGTTTCTTAAAAGTCAACAATTATAAGGAGCCAAATGAGACAGTTTTTGAACGGCTCTTTAAAGTGAACAGATCCCAAAGATCCGACTCCCTCCAAATCACTCCGCGAATTACTTTCACTTTCACTTGTTTTCGAGTTCGCAGCTCTTTAGTGACCGAGCGGCCGCTCACGGATGCGTCTGAAGTGTGGGTGTGGTTCCCGGCGGTGTGGAAAAGAGAGAAGTCGCTGTGTTTATAGAGAAAAAAGAGTACGCAGCCCTTTACTAGTGAACTAAGAAGAAATCTACGGAGTTTGAGTAAAGTGTAACCTCGGTCGTGTTCTTCTCAGAAGTAAACGAACCACTGACCCGCGATCCTTCACCAACCAGCGCATTAGAATCAGATAGAATAGAGGCGTTTGAAAAATCATGAAATGTGATGTAATACTAAGTGTAATATTTATCAAATGCATTTATAACTGTATCAGTTCCGTTAGTTCTCATTCCTTACAATTGTAAGCTTTTGATTAAGACTCTGCTGTTACCTTGAGCTCAGACACAGTGACATTTTCTTCAGACTTGGCTTTTATTCTCTTTTCCATTAGTGTGACGAAGTCCCTGTAACCGCCCCATATGTTTGGTTTAAGACGACTCTTGAACTGTGGGACTATTTGAGTTTGATTAAAAATAGTGAATGAAAATGATCTTTAATTGGCTTCGTGTTTTTCTCTCGGAGATCTTTATGGGATTTTTTTTTACGATGGGAAATGAACCTCTGCTTTCACACTACAATCCAGAAGGTGGCGGTAACGCACCGCAAAACAACATTGGTCTGCCAACCGCCATACAACAAGGAAGAGCACTTACCGTTTATAACATGGACGAGTTCAGAAAATTATAAAAAGAACCATAAAATAACCAGTCCCTCCAGATTTGAAATGTTAAACAATCTGTAGTCATCTAAAATACGCACCTAAAATTTTATTGGGAGAATAATTCTTGTAGATTTTGTGAAATTGAGATTGAAACTGTGGAACATGTTTTCTCATGATTTTGGGAAAGGAATTTGGATTGATTTGCAGAACTGGTTACATTCGAAACCATAGATAACCATTTAGTGTCGTACTAGACAACAAAATGTTAGTCAACAAAATGTATTCATTTTAGCTGAACACTTTATTCATAGATGTAAATTCAGTAAAGTAAGACCACGTTTTTATGGTTGGAAGAATGATCAAAAATGTTTTTTTGAAGTGTCTCTTTTTGATGATGACCAGAAACGCCCAGGAATGCACTGCTTGACTGAAGCGCTCAGATTATATTGAGGTATGTATCGTATCGTTACATCATTAGAACCAATGTTTGTGCAGATAGAGCCTTACAGGAATCTACTGACAAAGGATTGTGGGAGACAAAGAAAACTTTTTATTTGTTATGTCCAGCACTTGCACTAGTATGTATACCTCGTGATATTTTACCACACAAATCATAATTATTATACTTTTAAATGAAAATGTGTTCATGCTAAAGTTTCATCATTCGTTTTTACATAAGAAAAATTCAGTCTTGAAAAACACTTTTAGTTAGAGTGAGTTTATTCACAACAGAAACATCTCCATCTTTCACTTGAAGCTATTGTGTCGTCGTTGATGGAGAGATTGAAGCGAGATCAAGTGTCTCTATGCTTCAACTCTCTCAAAATGAATTGGCTTTTTCTTGTCGTCACAGATCACAATAACACGCAGTTTTTTGGCTTCTCCAGTGTACTCACAACTTATTGACCATTTTTTTTTCACACAATCGATAACATCGAATTCATCGACGCTCTTATACAGGTTGTCGGCCAGGTGAGTTCCTTTAGCATCACAAACCTCAGCTACCACACTTCCTTCTGCTTTTATGAAGGTATTGATGGGTTTGCAGGATAAGAAGCTGTTAATCTTTCTGTCTGTCATCACTTTGTTACACTCCGAAGCAGCCATTCCAGGCTTCACGTGTCGATTGAGGAACTCGGTGTAACTTGCACAATCGATGGAGGCGGCCAGCACCAGGACCAGGACGACAGCAGGCAGATGAAGCTCCATGACCTGGTGAACAAACAGCAGGTTTAGCATCAGAACATCTGCTGACATCTGTTCATTCTTTCCCCAAACTCTCTTCAGATGGAAAACAAGAGCTGGTCGTGGTTCCGTTCCTTCATCGAAGAGTGGATCAGAGTCTATCAAAGGTTCACTTCAGACGAAAGCTCCTCAAACATTACGTTACATGAGATACTCACAGATCTCCGTTCGTTTCTGGTTCTTCAACCCAGAGAGGAAGTCTTGAGATGCTCGAGATGTTTCCGTCTTCAGACCTGGAGAAGCTGCAGCTCGATGAGGCTTTTCGGGGTGAACTCCAGCTTTGATGCACGGGGTTTAAATTCTGGACGATGTGCAAATCATTTGTGATATTTCCAGCCAGGAGCCAATCACAGAGCTCCTCTTCGTGAAGCTGATATGTAAACTACTGAGGACTAGCTCCATAAAACACTAAAAGTTAAACGTTAATACAGCAACCGCAGGAGCAGAAGATCCAAAGGTAATGGTGCTGTTCACGCTTCAGGATCTCAGTTTCTGATCAAATGTATTATTAAAACAGCCTTTCTCTCTAAAACAGCTCTTCTCTGGTTGTACGTGTGAATGGTTCTGACTTTATTCCTCACACTAGATCGAGACCGGGGTTAAGTGCTGCAAAACATTGTTCTCCAAACGAATAGCAGGATCGTCGAGTTCTCCCTGGAACGGGACGATATCTTCCAGTAGCTCCATTATACGTATTGTGACACCCCAAACTGATTCCTGATCAGGGTCATTTGGAAAGTTTCAGTTGAAAAGTGTCCAGGAAATCAGAAAATGATGTAAACTCATCATGAGCACAACTGTGGACTGACGAGATGACGCATATAGGAAATGTGAAGCAGTAATGCACCCAAGTGCTTTTCAGTCGATCAAAGACCATGACATTATGAAGGTTTAAAAGATAGAAGATGGTCAGCGAAGACTCTTCTACTTTTAGAGTTATTCATCATCAGCATGAAACGGCCCTGCAGATCTTTCCTGTTGCCCCTGGGCAGAGGACTGCTCTCTGTCTAATGCAGAAGTGTAAAGAGTTCTGAAATACCAAACTCAAGTAAAAGTACCATTACTTGCGGAAAAAAAAAAGTATAGAGTAAAAGTATGTGTCTAAATACGATTTAAAAGTAGCTCTTGTAAAACTACTCAAGACTAGAGAGTATCACATCAGAGCCATTTCTTAATGTGTGTTTCTAACCAAAATAGAAATAGAGGAGAGGTAAAAAGAGTGAGGGAGGGAGAAAATAACAAAAAAGAAAGGAGAGAGTGAAATTGAAGAGAAACAAAAAGATTTAAAAGAGAAAGTGAGAACAAAACATAGACATACAGGAGAAAGAGAGAGAAAGCAAAAGTAAAGAGCAAAAAGAGGAAGAGAGAATAACGGCTACATAAGTATTTTCCTGGTAATTGAATCAATAAAAGCTGTTCTTGCAAAATAATTTCTACTGATCGCATCGATGTGATTCTATTGGATTGGTTACATTCGATAGATCTAATTTCTGGGGGGGGGGGGCTTTATATGTTAAATTTGATTGGACGGGATCAGTGCCAATCACTGCAGAAAAAAAGTAGTAGAGGCAGATGGAAGAAAAGTAGTGCAGTAAAAGTACAGACACAGAACTAGAAATGTATTCAAGGGAAAGTAGAAATGTACATTTTAAAATCTATTCAGTGAATTACAATTTCTGAGGACAACGGCTCGATTATAGCTATTTTTTTTTAGTTTTTGTTGTTAGTTACTTTACACCACTGGTCTTTAAAAATATTTTTGGATCTGATTACTGAACTAAACTATATTTTTCATGATATTCTAATTATATCCAGCACTTGTAGTATGTATACCTCATGATATTTTACCACACAAATCATAATTATTATACTTTTAAATGAAAATGTGTTCATGCTAAAGTTTCATCATTCGTTTTTACATAAGAAAAATTCAGTCTTGAAAAACACTTTTAGTTAGAGTGAGTTTATTCACAACAGAAACATCTCCATCTTTCACTTGAAGCTATTGTGTCGTCGTTGATGGAGAGATTGAAGCGAGATCAAGTGTCTCTATGCTTCAACTCTCTCAAAATGAATTGGCTTTTTCTTGTCGTCACAGATCACAATAACACGCAGTTTTTTGGCTTCTCCAGTGTACTCACAACCAAGAAACTGATTTTTTTTCACACAATCGATAACATCGAATTCATCGACGCTCTTATACAGGTTGTCGGTCAGGTGAGTTCCTTTAGCATCACAAACCTCAGCTACCACACTTCCTTCTGCTTTTATGAAGGTATTGATGGGTTTGCAGGAGAAGAAGCTGTTAATCTTTCTGTCTGTCATCACTTTGTTACACTCCGAAGCAGCCATTCCAGGCTTCACGTGTCGATTGAGGAACTCGGTGTAACTTGCACAATCGATGGAGGCGGCCAGCATCAGGACCAGGACGACAGCAGGCAGATGAAGCTCCATGACCTGGTGAACAAACAGCAGGTTTAGCATCAGAACATCTGCTGACATCTGTTCATTCTTTCCCCAAACTCTCTTCAGATGGAAAACAAGAGCTGGTCGTGGTTCTGTTCCTTCATCGAAGAGTGGATCAGAGTCTATCAAAGGTTCACTTCAGACGAAAGCTCCTCAAACATTACGTTACATGAGATACTCACAGATCTCCGTTCGTTTCTGGTTCTTCAACCCAGAGAGGAAGTCTTGAGATGCTCGAGATGTTTCCGTCTTCAGACCTGGAGAAGCTGCAGCTCAATGAGGCTTTTCGGGGTGAACTCCAGCTTTGATGCACGGGGTTTAAATTCTGGATGATGTGCAAATCATTTGTGATATTTCCAGCCAGGAGCCAATCACAGAGCTCCAGGAAAATTCTTCAGAGCGATAGAGATCAGAGATACGATTAGTTCTTAATACTTTCATTAACGGCTATGTAAATTAAAAGACGGCTTCATGTCTCTTGTTAATACCATCATGCACTCAGGGACAGAAGTAAAACGACTCAGGGAATGCTTTTATAAAATACTGAAGCAACTAAAAGTCTTTTACATGTTTATTTTACGCTTGCGACAGTGGTAAAAGTCAGTAAGAAAATGCTCACAACACTGAAACATATATATTTTAGCTTGAAAAGGTTCAGAAATAAAAGTTTCATAACAGAGTTCTGAGCAGTGGTACTGAAATATCGTACTCAAGGGAAAGTAGAAATTTACATTTTAAAATCCATCCACTAAATTACAACGGCTCGATTACAATAATTTGAGTTTTTGTTGTTAGTTACTTTACACCACTGGTGCTGAGCATGTGGCGTTATGGCCTGGTGTCTGTCCCAGTTCTTCTCATCAATCTGGGGTTGAGACCCATTTATACTCCTGCGCTGATCCTGCAGCGTATCCTCTGCATTGAGAAGATCCCTGCGCTGAGAGCCGAGAGGCACCGCTCGAAAAGTGTCATACCATTTTAAGAATAACCGTGAGGCTCCGGTGCAAATAAGCCCAAAGTAAAGCTAAAAACCACGGTTGCTGTAAAAACTGTTGACAAACCTGGAACTAGACTGAGAGTCTTAATACGCCAGGAGAGAGAACCAAAACTAGTGATGTCTAGTGAGGAAGTGCTGCTTATGGTGCCAAACGAAACCATAGTTGTAGAAGAAGGGAGCAGACCCACTTCTTTAGTTGGCTTAAGAATCCCAAAACACAAAAATAACAAAAATAAAAAAAAAAGTTAGAGAAATGTACGAATATTTGACAACGCATCTATGCAGCTTCTTGGAGAGAAGGACGAGAAAACCTGATTCTTTTCTCTGCCGTCCTCCTGACATACCATCACAAACATCGAGCAACTCTCTTTAAACAGTTCTCCTGTAAAGAGTGAGGAATTCTCTCAAAACTCTTGTGGAGAGGGAGAATGAACGGATCTGCAAAATTGTGAACAGTTTGTTCAAGAAAATGTTTCAAATGTTACAATCTTTTAGCATAAGCTCCCACGTCTCGTACTCGGTTCTCTCTTTTCTTCTTATCATTTTATTCATGTTCGCATAAAATATCTATTTTGCATATCTAGCTTATCTTATTCTTTGCATGCCTTCTACTAGTAATAAAACGAGGTCACAGGACATCAGTCATGAGTTGAACCCTTGTTTCTCAATCATGTTTGGCAGTAGATCTTTTGCTTTGTTGCAGTTTTTATTAAATAGTTTTTCCAGGAAAGTCGCCGATAGGCGTCAAACCGACAACCTTCTAACTGGAAGGCCACAATGCTACCCACTGTGCCGCCCTACTCTACATCAATACATATCAAAGGCTGAGCTAAATCTGACATGGAATGGGCCCTGATCTGCCACAATGTTGGTCAGGGCCTGTCATGAGGAGCAGGAGACTGGTCCAAACCTAGCTGTGGCTGGACCAGATCTGTTTTGAATCTGGTACAAATCTGGCCCAAACCTGCCACCTTAAATGCACATAAGGACTAAAGCTGGCCCAGTTGTGGCCCAAATAAAAAAACCAAATCAGATTCAGTGCCAAAAGAAGCTGGCACGGGTCTGTTTTGTGGAGCTGGTTTGGAACAAACACAACATCTGTGTTAATGCCCTTTAAATGATCAAAAAGTAACCAGGGGATTTTGTTAAACACAAATTTCTGATGTTAAAAATACTGAATGTAATAAATTCAGAAATTTCTCTCTCTAAGCAGTGGTCGGTGGCATGATTTTGGTCATAATAGGAGCATTTTAGAGTGAAGTTATTAACCGCTTACTGGTCAAAACATATTTGGAGTTTGGCAGAAGGTCAGTAAGCGATCTCTTTAGTGATTTCATTGGATATCAGGTAAAAACGTGTCACAAACATACCAATATTAAATTAAAAGGTAACTGACATAATGTGTTGGATTAAACAGTAAACAGAATTTCTGTGCAAACCTATGTGAATAAAACACTGTTGGAAATATTGACTTTGTGTTTTAGAAACAAAGTTGCTGCTCTTCATTGGAGTGAATCGTTGAACATTTTTGCATATCTAGAAAAAAAAACTTCTTGAACATTTTCTGCATATCTGGAAAATAATAATCTTTAAATTAACTATTTAACTCTTGGAGAATGTCAAACACAGACACATTTCTCAAGTAGTTATCTGAATCACATCACACCACTGAATGTTTCTATAATGAACTGGCTGGCTGCTGTACAAGAAATTCATTTAAACGCGTAAAGAATACTTGATAATAATCAGATATCAAAGTATAGGGTCAAGATCTGTATTTTGTGATGATGTCTTCATTTTGATCCTTGAACGCTAGACGGCAATGACAGTTTTAAATGACAGGCGGTGTGCCTTGAAGTGCCAAGTGGGCGGGACTTGGTGTGATTCTTTTGTTATCTGATTGGATCGTAATTTGTGACGTATGCAAAAAGGCCCGTCAATCAATCCAACCCGCGCCCCCTCGTTTCATCCTGTTTGCATCACCTGAGAGAGTGAAAGCGCAAGAACAGATTCTTAAAAACACACAGACACCGCTTGAAGAATCGACCCTGTCTTTAACTTGAGAAAATTCATCGACTTTTAGATTTAATAGGCCATTTTGTGTGCTAACGTAACCTGAGGTGGATGTATCGCCAGGTGCTCGTGCTCGCGGTGTTTGCCGCGCATTTAGGCGAGTCTCCAGCGTCGTGTGCTCGTAATTTAAATTACAGACCCATTATTGGTAAGAATTAGCACGATTGCGTTTTACTGGTGTTCTGGGAATGGTCAAAGTCATGTGTGGTGTGTGGAACATCATGGTGATGATGGTAATGATGGTGGTGATTATCTGTAGATAAGATTCTGGAAGGTTCTCGATTGTTTTTTTATTCCCCGAAATATGACTTAAACGCAAGTTCGTGATGCTAAGTTGTTTTAGCTAGCTGGAGGTTGTGTTTCGGTGTTGAACATGAGTTGGTTTTGTTGTTGGAGAGCAGCTGCAACCAAATAGACCCAGAAGTCTTAGTTTGTGTTTTGTAGAACATTATTTTCACGTAATTCTTACCAAATTTCAACCTCAACCGCTAAATGTAAAAGACAAACCAGTGTCCCATTAATTACTGGTTATTTGAAATGCAAAAAAAAATATGTTCTGTTTGGTAAAAGGTATCTTTTTTCATTGAATATGAAATAATATATTTTAGTTATATAAGATCTGGTAAATCCAATTGTTTGAGAAATGAACGCTTAACAACACTAAACCCCAATGAAGAGAGAAATTTTTTAAATGAACAAAACTCTGCAAAAAGTTACCAATTTACTGTTTTTGTGATTTGTTGTATGATGGTGTAATATCAAGCATCGACGGTGCTTTGGGCAGCAGTTTAGAAAGTAATTTTGTTTTGAACGTCGTCTCCAAAAGGAAGGAAGTTTAATTTGGGAGGTTGTCTGATGCAGTCAATGTTACGGCGTAGAAACTATAAGCTTTTAAGACGTTTTTTTTTTGGATCACGAGTAAATTCTCAGGAGGATACTATTTGCTGAGGGGACTATTGGTAGAGCGCTTCACTGCTGTTTTCTCATCCTTATCGAGTCACTACCTTTTTGATGGGTTGTATTGCCCCAAATGCCTCCATGCTTCAGCGATAGACTTAACTAAACTAAGACTTGGTTATTTGCCTCATGTCATATAGGAGTCGCTGAAGATAGAAAACTAACAGAAATACGCCAGACACGAAGCTTACATGGAGTAATAGACTTTTCCACTGTTTGTAAATCTGAATGAGTTTTTCAGGTATGATGTGTGGCAGGTTTTTGAGACATGAGGTTCTAGAAGTCATTCATCACAGAAACAAACACCTGCTACCCATAGATTAACTACTGCACCATCACATGATCTGTTTTCATGCACTGAAAAAATGAAAATAAACCGGTTTGCCCACTGTTAAATCTAACAGACAATAAAAACATGTTAAATGATGTTCAACACACAAAATCTTTTTTTTTTACCTCATGGGTTTCCTTTAAGGGCCTGACTCCAAAGAGTCACTTTGATTGGAACTGTTTTTATTAGGTTTAAACGTTTATACTGGTGTAACTTTTAAATATGTAACAGATTTTTTCATACGTACGCCAGAGCAGAGTTATGCAAACGTGTTCCTGGAGGGCCCCAGCCCTGCCCAGTTTAGCTTCAGTCTTCATGAATCCTAACTGATCAGTGTTGATATAAGCAATACATACTGACTGACCAAAACAAGTCACAGGCTAAAACTTTGATGGACCGCCATTAGCTTTGATTACGCCTCTCATATACTGTAGCGCTATTTTGTTAATTTGCAATGTCACAAGATTTATTTCCATCCAGCGGAAATCCACTTCCTGTTGCTGAACCTAGACCTGAGTAACTACAGCAACCTCAGATCGTAGCACTGCCCCCTTAGTAGTCTTGATGGGTGCATCACATCATCTACCTCTCTTCTTACTCTGATGTGCCGATCCCTCTGGAACAGTGATCATCTGGATTCATCAGATCACATGACCTTCTATTGCTCCAGTCCAATCTCTATGCTCCCGAGCAAATAGCCTCATTGATTAGTGGTTTTCTAGAGGCTAAACATCTATTTAGTCCCAAACCCTTGAGTTCCTTTGGCGTTGTGCATGTGGAATACCTTTACGTTCACTTTAAAACACAGCCCTGAACTCTACGGCATTTGGTTTATGCAAATGTAACCAAGTGGTCACAGATCACAAATATTTAGGGGTTTTTCCTGCCCATTTCTCACTCAATGACTATGGGTCCGCACTGTTCTTCCTTTTTGACCCTTCTCGAACATCTTTTCCATGACCACGAGATTAGTTAAATCCAGGTGGTTACTTTTATATTTGTTTTGCCGAGCAGAATGTTAGCATTGAAGCCGTATTGTGTCTTTCAGGGATCTTAGCCCAGGAGATCCTGGAGGATGACACGGATGCTCAGGGGTCTTCGTATATAGCTGCGTCGTACGTCAAGCACCTGGAGTCAGCTGGTGCCAGGGTGGTCCCCATCCGGTGTGTGTTGCACGACTAGTTTATCTTGCTGAGATTACGCGCCAATAATTTCAGCATGTGGTTTCTATTGCAGCATAAACCGAACCGAGGAGGAGTACGGAAGACTGTTCAATGCAATCAATGGGTGGGTGCTGGGTCAAGCCCTTGTTCCAGACAAATTTAGCTGCTCCCACCATTTAGAAATATAGGTTTTATCTGCCTATTTAAACCTGCAAGCTGGCTTTAAAATGGATGTTTGTTGCATTTATTTTAAGTTTGTTGCTGCCTGGTGGCAACGTGGATATTGAGAAGTCTGAGTTCTCCAGGGCAGCGAAGGTTTTCTATGAACTTGCTTTAAAGGTGAGTAACCTGTGGTTTTTGTTGGCGTATATGTGTGAAATCATTGGGTTAAAACTTGTACCTGTCCCAGGCGAATGATGCTTCGGATTATTTCCCGATCTGGGGCACATGCCAAGGCTTCCAGCAGCTCTCGGTTCTCACAAGCAATAAGAACCTTCTGACTCTGACGGACACCAAAGCTGTGGCTCTCCCGTTGACCTTCAGCCCAGGTATTTTTACGTGCTGCGCTTGTGAGTGGTTTCCTTGTGAGTAGTTTTAGCTCTTGTTCCTACTATTCATTGCTCCATATCTTTTTGTCATCTTCTATCTTCTCCTCAGGATCTCAAAACAGCCGGCTGTTCAAAAAATTCCCAAAGGACGTTCTGCAGTCGCTGGCAGAGGAAAACATCACATCCAATTTCCACAGCTGGAGTTTATCCTTGCAGGTACCGACTTAATGTGGCATCGTTAAAGCATGGCGTCTTCTGTGTTCCTCTACATTTTATCCATCTGCAGAATTACTCGGCTAACCCCAAACTGAAACGGTTTTATCGAGTTTTGACCACAAACACTGACGGCACCCAAGAGTTCATTTCCACAATGGAAGGTAGATTTCATCGGTGTTCACAAGAAATAGCTTTGAGATTTTTCTACTCAAGTGTCTCACGGATCGCTCTGTGTCGCCCCGTAGCTTATCGATACCCCTTCTACGCCGTGCAGTGGCACCCAGAGAAAAGTCCCTTTGAGTGGATTGAGAAACCCGGCATGGTCCACACTCTGCCAGCCATCAAAGCCACTTTCTACACAGCGTTTTTCTTCGTCTCTGAAGGTGAGACGGACAAAAAAAAGAGAAAGCTTGTACTTGTCTTGCCCCAATCAATTTAAATCAGATTTATTTCAAAGTTCTGTGATCATTGTGTAGAATTAATGAGTAAATGGATTGATTGTAGTGATTTACAGTCGATTTACGATGTAAACCCTGTTGTTTATTATTTTCAGGTTTGGTTCAAATTACTTAAGAATTTGCATTTACTTAAAACTTCTGCAGTTTGTTCTCACTCAAAGTCTTAAAAGCCTAAAAAGTAATTCGTATAAAATGTTAAATGTTTGCAAATCCTTGAGGTTATAGAAAAAACGAACATGATATGCAATAGATCTCTTGCAGCTTAATAATAAAAATACATTGACAAAATAATTAAATTGCTTTTAACTGACCTTCCAACTGAAGACAATCAAGTACATAACTGATGAAACATCCAGAGCTTAAATAACTAAAATAAAGTTCATTTGTACTGTTTGTTTACTTGTCATATGAGACTCTTAGTTTGTAAGGACTTTTATAGTTACATTTCCTGTAGTAAAGTGGAGGGAAAGCGGTTTTGAGAAAAACATGTTATATACTTTACATATCCTATATTTCTTGTTTTGAAACATGAAAGATCTTGCTTTTGTACTTGATGAATTGTTTATAAAACTACTATGAAAACTACTTTGTTAGTGTTAAGTGTAAACATTTAAAAACGACTATTGTGAAATTGGAAAATGTTTACATTTTTGTTTACGTGAGATGTATTTATTTAGTTTATATCAGTGCTTAATTTGTTCCGCCGTTTGTCGGAACGCAATCCGTTTTCTCTCAATTTCTGGCTTCCAAGGATCCGGAAAATTTTATTCTGGGATCCGGTAATTATCTGACCCCATTTGTCTTTATCTACCCAATTCCGCCCACCTTTTTCACTCTACTGTACTACAATGCATTCCCCCGACTCAAGAATATACAGAGCACTCGCCTATGCTGTGCCAGGCTGCCTTCGTCGTAGGCTGGTGCTGTCTAGTGATGTGTCGTTCAAGAACGATTCGTTCTTTTTGAACGAATCTTTAATGTGACTCCGTATGAACGAGTCGTGTTGGAGAGGGATTCGTTCATTGGCGCATGCGCATCATTCTTGTGGTTTTCCGAGCGTAACCCGTTCATCATCAATGACAGAAGACCGAAAAGACCCGAATGACTCGAAAGATGAACTAATCTTTTCTGTTTCCGGCTCATGGCCGCTCCGTAATGTTAACCAATGCAGCATGAGCCGGAAAGAGAAAAGACCGAAAGGACCCGGAGGACTCGCAAAAAGAACGAATCTTTTCGGGTTCCGGCTCATGGCCACCTCCGTAATGTTAACCAATGCATCATGAGCCGGAAAGAGAAAAGACCGAAAGGACCCGGACTCGCTAAAAGAACGAATCTTTTCGGATCCCGGCACTGTAGCGGTCACGTGACAAAAGTGCTAAAGAAGCCAGTCCGGACTGAGTGCACGGACTGCACACGTTAACATCAGAGGAAGTAATTTTGTGTCGAACAAAAGAGATTTAAATCTAAAGAAGACAGATCAGAGTTTGGGTAAACCAGACTAAAAGACCCAGGTAGGCTTTAGTAATATATTTATATTCATTTTAAATTTAGCATTATAGTTTTGTCTTATTTGTAGTGTGATTCACGTTTGTGTATAAAACGCTAGTAGATGTGGAAGTACACACAACATTTATTGATATTTTAGTAAAATGAACGAAATGACTCGAAAAAAGATCCGTTCATTTTACTGAACGAGACTCAAAGAACCGAATCCGTAAAATGATCCGGACTTCCCATCACTTGTGCTGTCCCCTGCAGTCGGCAGGCCGGCCCGTATTATGTGGAAATTAGCGATTAGATAAAAATATTATAAAATAAAATATAATAATGAATAATTATTGTGTTAGTGTGTTTTCTTTATTGTGCATTGTATAATGTAAAAAAAATAATAATAAATAAAATGCACTACTAGCAAGTCTGAAAAGGCTGCTGCTGGGTAATTTACGTCCTGTACGTAACTTATTTTTAGGCGGCATTTGGCCAAAACAAAAAGTGTCCTGACTCCTTCGTGCTAACATGTCTAAAAGACAATCAAGTTTGCTTTCGTTTTTTAAAAGAAACGAAGACTCAAGTCTATCATGTTAAACGGCCATTTAACATGATATTGAAGATTAAGATAAATTGTGTTGAAAGTAATCTAAAGGTTTTTTGTGTGTATATGTCTTAAATTATGTTGTAAATGATGTATGTAAGTCCTGCTGCTTAAAAATAGGCATGTTAGACACTGAACCATTGCGTTCTGTTTGTGTTCCAGCAACTGTTTTGGGCCAGCCCCCCTGTCCGTCACCCCAGTCCTGTTGTGTTCCAGTAACTTCAAATTTACAAATTAAGCACTGGTTTATATATATATTAAGCATGTAATGGCCAAGATGCCGTCAAGGCTTAACATCAATCAAACAAATCATTTTTAATTACAACACTTGTTATTTTTGGTTACCACCAATATTTTCGTGAATTGTAAAATATATTAAATTCGTTTGGTTTGCTTTTTGCCTGAAAAAAAAAAATCTGATTTTACTTCTTTTATAAAGATCTACATCTGAAACAAACGTATTCATTCAGGACGTGTACTTTTTGTCTCAGTATGACACTAAGGTTTTTTTTCAGCATTAAATAAATAGGTTAACTGTTTTTCACAAAATGTACAGAAATGAAAGGAGGTTAAAATTAGTAAAGAAGTTCAAATGAAAATGAATCTAGTTTGTTGATTTTAAAGTTCTTTAAAAATGGTGACTAATAACGCAGTTGAACTTGGCCAACAATTTAGGAGAACATTTTGGTTTTTAAGCTGCTTTGTTCTAAAGCATAGCATAAACATAAACATAAGTGCAACATTGTGGTGGCGCTAGTGAGTCCAAATTGAGTGAGGTGACTCAAAAGACTCAGTTGTTACAGTGCACCAAATTCTAGCAGGAGACAAATTAGAAAGTATATATATATATTTTTTTATTTTTGTCTTTACCACAGAATTGTACGTTGGAAAACATTTTGGTTTTAATATTTTAATTTAATTAATAAAATTATATAATACTATTTACACAAAAAACATACAAAAAATTTTTTTTTTAAATGTAATTCGTTATTATATTTCAGATTTTATCATAGAGTTCGACGTTTGTTTTGTTTTATCTGTGTGTCCAGCCATGAAGAACCGACATCGCTTTCCTTCACAAATCGAGGAGGAGCGCGCTCTGATCTACAACTACCAGCCCGTCTTCAAGGGTCTGAGCAGCATCTTCCTGCAGAACTACTACTTCGATTAAGGCAGGACTACTTTTATTTCTGCGTTGAAGCACTTATTTTATCCGTCCCCCTGAAGCTGCTGAAACTGAATGTAAGGAATGCATGGCCGCAATATTCATCCTTCTATTCGTTCATCTTTGATTGTAGATGTTCCATCAGTCTGAAATCAGTCATTAGATGTCGGCCTTTGAGTGCCGTGTGCTATGGAATCTCACAGGGATGAGTAGCATGATGTTAATTGTTCTATTGACTTGTACATTTTAAGATTAAACTCTTTACATTTAGAAGTTGTATGCGTCATTCATGCTTCAGCAGAGATTAGCGATGACGTTCCAATCCAAATCTGTCTCCATTTATCAGAATAAAGCAAGGCATCCTTAGTTTATAAGCATGCGTCTCTGCACCTCACAGAGTTCTCAGGGAAATTACAGCAGGAAAAAGTCAATAAATGGAATGAAAACTCTGTTATTGTTTTAATATTCTTTTAAATTCTCATTTTTGGTGAGTCAGCCAGGAGAGCAAAGGGAGTAAATAAATTGATTGAATTAAATATTCTCCAGTTCATTTGGTAAAATTTTTGGACACACAACGTTAAAATCTCAAATTCAGTCTCAAAGTAGATTAGTAGACTCTCGTTATGTGACGATTGATTCCCTTGGAATAGTATGGTGACGTCAGTAATAATGTTAAAAATTGAAGATACTGATCTAGATTCTTGATCATAATTGGGTTTACATACATTAGTTATACATACATCTCTGTGAACTTTTCTTTTGAAATGTTTTGATATTATGCATCGAAGACTCGCGTAATTGTGGACGAAGAATATTGCTAAATTGAAACTTAGGATTTATATATAGTTTTGATTATAGATATTGATCAAAGATTCAGACACCAACACATCTTTTCAAAACATTTATTTATTTGTTTGTTTGCCGTAAGATGTGAAAGAACAAATCAAAACTGTTACAATCATATATACGTTAGCGTTTTTAAGTACAAAATCAAAAAAGTGCAAATTCGCTAATAGCTCTCGTACCAGGAACAAGAAGAAGTACAAAACAGAAGCATTTGACACTGGTGCCAGAATACCGTACGTTAAGGCTGATAAATAACCAAACCAAAATGCAAATATGTTTAATAGAGCGTTCGGTAGAACTAGCCACTTCACATTTGCTAAGTTGAATACAATCATAGAATTCCCGACATGTGCATAGACTCTTGTTCTACTGTGATTCATGCAGTTACAATGAGCAAAAAACCCTTTTCTATTGCAACACGTACGATTGTTTTCTGATAGACCGACTGCACCATAAACGATTGCTAAACAGACGTTGTTTTCAGAGAACACACAGTAAACATTTCCTAACGCTGCTCAACATTCCCATTTCTCAAACACACAGTCTTAAGAAAAATTTGCTCTACTTTGGACGCCGTTGCCGCAGACCAACGGTAAAGGTGCGATACGCTTTAAACTTAAATTGCGACATTTCATTACAGAGCAGCCATTCCAATGCACAATGACTTAGCAAGGCATTCATTCCGGCATTCAGCACGGACAGCAAAACAATATGCAGATGCGTAAATACTTGCACTTAAATTGAGTAAAACACATTAGAGATCCATCGTTTACGAAAATAGCAAAACCACGGTACGCTCTGCTTTCAAGTACAATTCCATTTTCTATAATTCACCCCAAATTGAGTTTCATTTAATCAACGCAAGTGGCTGTAAACTTTTGTTTTATTACGTTACCTTTGCTGGCATTATTTCTAAGGTATACGTGAAAATGAGTTCCATTCTTGGCACTATATTTATTTATCCTTTACGTTTAATGTTTTTGTCACCACATTTAGATGATTTCAATGAAAGTCACATTTCGGGGTGAATTATTGCTTCATTGGTGCAATAATCGCTCGTTCTACGACACGCTGATGATTGATTGACACGTTCCGATGATAGAATATACAAATATGGTCAGATTCTTAAATTAAAGCTTTTTTCAGTTTAGTTGGTGCAGAATATTTAAACAGCAATGACTCTTTTTCACTACTCGTATGGTTTGTGTTATAACGTGTGCCACTCCACTTTTCCGTGTAGCAGTGCCTTAAACGGGTGATGAACATACAACAAATCGACGGACAAGTGTTGATAGTTTCACTTTGTTTTTAAGGGCACGCATTCAAAACTTTATTTAATTCAGCAAGTTTCAATCTTTTTCAATTGACATTAATTAATCTGAATATTGTATGGCGAGCTTAGAGACAGAGCATTTTAAATCAGTGTTCTGGTCTGTATTAAAAGATTGAACACATTCTATCACAGTGCGGCGATTAAGAGCAATCTACGTCTGCTGCTATAATATGCCTTTTTCAATCTCTTTAGAATAAAAGTTGGATCTCTTTATTAAAAAAAAAAGAGGACGGCTTCTTCAAATGACATTTTCCATCTCTTCAAATTTCCTCGTTTCTTTGGAAGATGAAAGACAGGTACAAATAAATAATTGAAAGCAGATGTAAATGAATGAATAAATTAAAGTCTACATGCATTTATTTTTCAACATTTTTCTCCACTTTTACCACTTTTGTTTTTTGTTTGTCTAAAAAATGACCAACTATATAAATGAAAACTCTGTGTTTCAACACATCTTTCTCATTTCTTTCTTTTATTGGTTAGTGGACAGAGTGGGGAGCTCTTAACAGGTTTTGTTGGTTCACTGGTGAGAAGGTCTCATCCGATTGGTTACTGGGTAATGGAGCATCTCTTATTGGGCAGCCCCGACGGAGAGTTCCACTAAGAGAAACTTTGATCTGGGATGCGTCAGCACATTGGCGTGGTCAGGTCTGTGAGCTTTTTGGATCATTCAATACGAAGCAAATGTACATTTTTAGGTCATCAGTATTGCTTTAAAGTAGATAAGAGAGCATAGATGAATTGATTTTTAGATAATAAAAATAGATTTTTTTTTTAAAAGGCAGTTTTATGGGTGTCTAGGAATAGTGTGATAACACAATTAGCCTGATTGGTAAGTAGGTGGGGGAGGAGCTCTTAACTCGACTAGTTAGGGGGTAAGAGAGGTATTCTTAACTTGATTGATTGGTGGGTGGAGCTCTTAACTTTTAGTTGATTGGTGGGTGGAGCTCTTTTTTTTTTAGTAGGTAAGCAGAGGGACTTTGGAAGCTTCAAGCTCTTGACCTGAAGTTTGAAGAATTGTAATTCCAGGGAGATTCCAGCTCCCCAAAGAGAAACATAGCATTACTCAACTGGTTTGATCAAGTATAAATGCTTTAGACAAAGTGTATTTGATGAGAAAACTAGAACATGCGACGGTTTTAATCTAGTGTGTTGAATATTCCATGTTCAGTGATGCAGGCACTTTTAAAGCAAATTTTGTGGTCGTTATTAAAGCGGTGACATAGTAAAACACATTTGGTACAAGGACCAGCATAAACACAAAGATTTTTGGAGGAGAAGACTTTTGTTTAAGTGCTAGCAAGTATGCAGATTCATTACACCAATGTTCTCTTCATTCTTGACTCTAAGACCATTAAAGTCGAACTGGGTTTGCCTAAAAGCAAGGAATGAAAATATTAAAATGTGCGCTAGCTCCTAACTTTTTAAACCCGAAACCCCAGCGTTGGTTATTCCATACGAAGTAGTGGAAAAGTATTAAGACCAGTTTTGAGTGGAACACCATTATTTTGTGCCTCGTAGTCTATACCGCGCTGTAGCTTCCATACTGACGTCTGATTGGTTCACGGACTCCACTAAAGATGAGTGTCTTCCTCTTGGTTTTCTTCTTCTTCTTCTGGTTTTCCTGGTTTGTTGACGAGCACTTGCCAACCACTCCCTGCTTCACCGCCTGCTGCCATCCCATTCGCGCTGTGCTTCTTCTCCTGCATCTCCGATTGGCTGTCGCTGGTGACGTCAAGCGTGGGGTTGTCGTGGCAACCATTTTCAACAAAGTGAAGCTCTTCGCCATGAGACTAAAAACATAAGAACCAAGCACAGTGATGAATTAAAGAGCCAACACCAATTTTTGTTTTGCATATTTTCAAAGTTCGTGAATTTTTGCACGGAAATGTAAGTACAACATATGCTAGCAATGGTCACAACACCCGCTTGGGTCTTCTCATGCCCTCTCAATGGCCCAAAGGTGTGAAAAATTTTACATTTTTTGACCCCCAACAATGTTTAACCCCTTTTCTCTCAGTGGCTAAAAGAAGATGCATTGGGTCCAGAAATTTTATATGGTCATCCAGTGTATCCCACTTACCCCAACTTGTTTTTAGGCGGCTGAAAGGACATATTAGCATTCTTAGCATTCCTTGGGATTTTGCGATAGAATTTCTAATATCTGAAAAACCTGAACTATCGATTTTAGAGAACTAAAGGCTGTTTGTAGATGCTCCTCTCATGAACATCCAGATCTTTATGTCTGTTAGCCTGTGCGGAACACTTCTGGTTGCTAAAACGAACTCACCATGTTCTTGAGTTTGGGGAGCCTGCGCTGCCAGCAGATGTAGATGACTCCAGAAGCAATAATAAGCACGCAAACCGACCCAATGATCACCAGCACGATGAACAGCTTCCCGTAGTCGCTGCGGGTCTGACTGGGTCTGGAGTGACACGTGCTCACCGTCGAGTAATTCTGGATCCCTATCTGACGGCAGGAAATAAAACGTTATTGTGCAGGTCGTATTCATCAGAAGAACCTGGCGCATCTGCTTCACCTCACTGAGTCCTCTTCTGATCTCCCCCAGCATGGACAGCACGTCCTTCGGTGGGATGATTTCTGCAGAGAAAAGATCATGGGGAAATTAATCGTTTTACATAGTTTTACAATTTTACCTGCTGTGGTTTTACAATATATATTTATTTGCATAGTTTATGAATATTTATTGAGTTACGTCACACTAACTGAAAAAAGTGCCAAAATTGCAAAAAACTTTTTTTCCCCTAAATACAGAAATGTCCGAGCTGTGTGACTTAAGGTGGTTATTTTTCTGTGGTAGTTTCTGGTGTCATTCTTTTGCTTAGAGATGTAGCATAAAACTAGCATAAAAATAAATACCATGAACATCGTACAAACAATGTATAATTGAGCAATAAAAATTGTGTATGGAATGCGCCTCTTATGAGACTTCTCCATAATGAACCATTTTCTTTCATTTAGTGTCAAAACTGGTGCTGAAATGACGTTCCTCCACTGCGGGACAAACAAAGATTCTATTCTATCCCATAAGGTCCCCATAGAGTCCCTGTAGTATCGATTGGGGGTCTCACCCTGCTGGCTGGCGACAGCCATGAGGAGCTGGTGGTCGTGCTGAGAAGGTTTGCTGAGGAAGATGAGCCAGGATCCTTGAGGGATGTTCATCTTCCCAGAGAAAGAGTTCTCCAGAAGCTCCAGGAGGCGTTCGCCGTTCTCCATACGGAAATCATCCTGAAAGACACGGAAACACCAACAATGCTACACATCCAAAATGAAAGGTCTTCAGAAATCACTCAGAGCGTCAAAGCAAAAAACAGACAAACATGATAAAACTCGCTGTAAAGGTCAGAAACATTAGGATCGTTATTAAAATGTTGACGTTTGCACCGAATCACTCGATTGTTTCAGCCGGATCCATGCATGGCTGGTTTGTGTTCTTTTGGCAGAACAAACGATGGACTTACACAGTCATAGTTGTCCGTCATGTTGAGCATCACGTAACCCTTTCCTGCGAGGTTACTCCAATCAACGCAAATCACCTGCAAACGAGAGAAAAACATTTGGTCAAATCTGACTGAAATTATGAAAAGTTCTTTTGTGAGGTTAAAATTATATGATTGCTTAAAAAAAATTTGCATAATGCTAGAGTTTCTTAAAGATAAAACGTGTGTAAATTTCCTTTTGTAGAATTAATTAATAATTAAAAAAAGAATTGTAATTCGAGTGAAGACCTGCTCAGCCTCCTGGGAGTCATGCAGCTCCGTTTCAGTGAGGAATTCAGTGGCACCATGTCGAAGCTCCGCCCCCTCCTCCGCTGGGCTCATCGTCGCTAAGGATGTCAAGTAACGCCACTCATCCACTTCCTGTTCGGTTGGAAAAATGACTTCTTCCTCCTCCTCATCCTCCTCCCCTTCCTCAAAATCCTCATGCTGCGAATCCTCTGGTTGTAATAACGGCCCTCGACTGGGAACGTTCCCTATTTCCGGAGCTGTAGGCACTTGTGTGGCCCTTTCGTTATCAGCTGTTTCTTCTGGCTCATTTTGAGGGGTGCGGTTTTCACCTGAGGGAGGGACTGTGGCGGGGGCGTGGCCTATTAAGCCAGTAATCTGTGTTCCAGGAGAGGGGGAGCCACTAGATTCCGAGTCGCTCTCCCACTGCTCTGGATCCACCACTTCAGCCGTCGGGACGAAGCGAGAGGAGGAGTTGCTGGGTTTCCGGCTCAGAGAAAGAGGTAAAGATGGCGGCTCCAGGGTCGAGCGGCGCTCATCTGTGAGCAGGAAAATTGTTACTTAAACACTGTTGGGTATTTTATCATAACATCCGATTAACCACAAAGTCGTAGTAGCATTCCAGTACTGAATATTTTAATGGTCATATCCTTGAGTTTCCTGCAGCACACCTGCTGGATTGGAATGGAACTACAACCTATGGAGCTTCTTTACCTAAAAATACAATCATAAATAATGACACTTCCACAAAAACAACTTAAATACTAAATATGAAAAGCTAAACATGAGATATTTTTGGAGAGCTGAGATTCTTGTGATTCAAACAGACACATCAGTGTTTTGTGTGACTGCCAACAACCAAAAGAACGCTAAGAAAAGGAACTCACACATGGAGCTCCCGTGAGTCACTGATTCAGAAAATTCCAACAATAATGTTGAGTTAGACCCAATCCCGAGATATATTTAGTGTTTTTGTCAAGGAGGTGACGCTCAGGCAGAGTCACAGAAGAGGCTTGAGAGCCACCAAGTGGCCTTCTTTAAGAAGTGCCTCAACAAGAACTTCGACAAGACCCTCATTTTCTAAGATATTGCTATGAAACTTGAAATTTGGCTTGGTGCGGCTTCATGCTTCCCAGCAAACATCTCCCGTCTGCAGCCATCTGCATGCATTTATTAACCTACAATTGTTGAGATTTTTTGTTTTCTCCATTTTTTCTATATTCAAAGTTTAATATGAACAATTTTTCTCAATGAAAGTAAGAGATGAAAGGAGGGATACACTTCAGAGATAAATTGGCTTTATGTAAAAATGCACATAGTTGGTAAATAACTGAATTTGTTAAAAAGTTCTAAAAACTTGTGGCTATTTAGTATGTATTTGCTAAAAACTCAGTCCGGTTACTGAAATAAAGAATAACGAGCATTATTAACTATTTGTGCTAAATCAGTGCAATCGAGGTCTCACGTAACCAAAAAGAACTCCTCCCCGAAGTGTGAAAAAATCCACCAATCAGCTTTGGCCTAGCTGATTTCCACCAAGATTTGCTGATGAGTGCACAACAAAGTGAAGAAACCGAGCTAAACATGGAGCGTGCCCCTCGTACTGGAACACACAGAGACAGAGTGATGGTACGAGACGATTCTGAGCTCGTCGAGGAGCAGTAGATCTGCACTGCAGCATAGCACCTGCCCCTGGCACCCCTCACAAACACATCAGGGCCCCCACGGCATCATTACTCATGATCCTCTCCAAACACAGCTGTAGCGAGCAGAGCTATTGTTCTGGAGTCAGCAGGAAACTTCATCAAAGACGGGATCAGGACTGGACGCCACAGCTGTGCCGAGGTTATTACTGAGCACGCTTCTGTAAATCACATCCTCACATCATTGTTTAGCTCAAAAACAGCATCAGCCGTGCCGAGCTGATATCCAGCAGAGAGGAGCTCCATTTGCTGCAGTAGAAGCAGTGCTAGCACATAGATAACGATGAAGTTTGCCTCGTATTGAGTGAGCTGCAACCTCACGCTCTCCCTCGTGAAGCTAAGCAGCTGAAATGGCAACTAATCCAGGGCCGCGGCTATTGATTATTTGAATAATTGAAGGAAAACCATCGTAATCTGTTAAGTATTTTTTTACTATTTTTTTTTAAGATCTTCTCACTAAATTACACAATGTGCTTATAGCATTAGCATGCTGCATATCATGAAATTAAAGGAAATGTTGCATTTATCTGTTATGTTAGCCCTAAGACAATACACATTGAAATGTTAGCTTTAGCGTTACATGCTGCACTTTAGATACAAAAAAGGATTTAGAGGCTTACAACAATGTTAGCTTTAACATGCTATGTTACACAAGTAAAATAAGATTTGTCCAAACATATTAAAAAACATGAGAAATAGATTAAAACGCTTTAGCGTTACATTAGCCTGTAATTGTGGCTTTAGCCTTAAATGTTATATGCTACATATGGCAGAGAAAAATGAAATAAAGGGTAATAATTACACCAGACTCTAATGTTAACATGCTACATACAGAGAAGTAAAAAATTTAATAAAAATAACAAATATTACATCATAATATTAATGTAATGTTAGCTTTAGCATTACCATGCAACATATCATGTAAGAAACAAAAGATAAATAAAGAAAATACAAAATAAAGTTACATGTCACAACACATTATAGAAATAACAAAAAATAAATGTTTTCTAACATTAACGTAAAGTCTCTGCACACACCGGTGCGTGTGCCAATCACACCAGCTGCTTTGAATTAAGTAGGAATGATGAATCCCACCCATTGTTTATTTCTAATAAAACGTAGGTTTTGATATTTTTGGTTTTAAACAAACATTACATAATTTGCAAGATAATTAAAATGTGACAAAGTGGGTGAGTTTCATTTTAGATTGGTGCCATCAGAGCCATCTAGTGGTGAAAAGAAGGGATAACCCTTGAAAGTACAAGACCTGTTAAAAAAAAGCACAATGGCACAACAAGTTTAAAATGGAAAAGAACCGCGTCGTTGCTTTTTTGGGGAGAAATTATGAATTTTTATTTTGTCTCAACACTTGATTTTGTTATAACACATAAAAACAGTTTGCTGTCAATTTTAGGATCATCAGGAATATCAGGATTTTGGTGGAGTTTTGTGAAAAATATTTGTAAAACAAAAAAAAAAGATTGTCCCGAAAACTATTTTAAAAGGTAATTTTGCTAATTGTAAAGTACAGTGGTACCCCGAGATACGAAATAAATTGAAAATAATAAATACGAAATAAGTGTTTTGAAGTGCATCCGACCCTTTTTGCACTGGGAGATAAGAATGCCAGGACCCGGAAGCGCAGCGCGACGTCAGACTTAACAAGCGGATAATAGAATTATTGTGGTTTGTAGTTGTTCGTATCTCGTATTTTTCTTCGCATCTCGAAGCAAAAACTTTTCCATGAGACCTTTTGTATCTGAAACATTTCGTAACTCGAAGCATTCGTATCTCGGGGTACCACTGTACTAAGAAACACTCAAAAAAGCCGAAGACCTCTAAGGGTTAACTAGTGCTATTAGAAATGATGGCAACAATGTTTTTACAACATGAAGTGCAATCATTAATCACCTCAGATAAAAGAAAAATGAGAAGCACTTGATGTAGTTTGGGTTAGAAGTACGAAAGACCGTGCAGACATAGACATCAGCTACTCACCAATCCCAGTACTGGGCTCTCTGCTCTCTTTCATTTCAATGGTAGCATTGTTGCCATCCTCACTATCTTCACTGAAGAACCCGGAGCTCTCCTGCGAGGTTTCCATTAGTCCGGCTTTTCCACTCTTCGAAACATCTTCATGCTCTTCGGATGCCACAGGAACATCCAGAAGTGGCCCGGGGGAGCGCAGTGGTTCAGGAAGCAGCGCCAAACCGTCGTTCAAGCCTTCAGCGCAGACCAGGACCAGCAGAACTGAACCTGAACCAGAACACAAGCATCTGGATTCAATAAGTCCATACTTTAGTCAAAACAAAGACCCTTTTAAGGGTTTGGCACACTTTTGGGTGGTTGAAAATAGTTCATAAAACTTAAAACATTGTCAGTTTTGAACATTTTAAAGCTCTGATGGATTGTCCAATGGTCTAATCCAAATTTCATTGCCACAGTGAAAAACTGAAGAGGGGGCAGGTCGGGAGATTAGCGGTATCCTGGGATGCCTCTCGGCATCCTAATAAGGGATCAGTATATAAGGCTGTTCCCCGGAGAGCACGCAAGGGAAACTCCACGCAAGCGATTCGTAAGGAGTATTCCATGGCTGCTGGAAGTACAAGAGGCCACCTCTGGGATACCTCATCTGTGGAAGATTCGCCAAGAGCCTAGGCATCCACACAATCATCAACTTCTGAAGTTAGACTCTTTTCTTCTTCCTTTTCATGGAAATTATTGGATTCTGCAACTCAGGACCATGAAAGACAACATGGGATTCTTGTGTTTGGTTGTTCTAATGAACTAATAACAAACACTCCATGGTGACTTCTTATCTTGGTGTTGTCTTTGCATTCTATCTAGTTCCTCTCATTCCCTAATGTCATTCGCTCGTTCATGTTGTATGTAGTTTCGTATCTGTTGTGTGGCTCCCTCACCAAAGTGTGTGATTCCCCCTTATTTGTTCTTAATATTGGAAGAAAATAGCAATAAGAGAAACACAACACTACGGTCAAACATTAACCTACATATTGAGGGCGTGAAGGTCTCTACTCTCAAGAAACCTCATCTCGTGGAAGAACTCTGTCTACGAATGGCCATTTTTGGGGTCCCCCATCCTAATCAAACTCTCTAGGGTTTTATCTTCATGACGGGATTAATCGTCCATTAATACGAAGTTTTCCCTCAGCAAAAGTATCTTTGCTTGTTGCTTCATTGGCTGAGTTCGACTTATAAAACATCCTAAAACTATCACCACAGGTGGATTCAATTGTTTAGTAGTACTGAAACTGTGGTTTATTAGTACCTTGGTGTTTCTTGCAATCAAGACCACTGCTATTCCACTTCTGGTTATATAATCACTATAGGAGCTTGTACAGCTACTAAAAATCACAAATCGCTTACCCATCACCTGTGACAGTTGTTACTGGTACCCTGGCAACATCATTCCCACAACCAGACGCTCTTATCTTTCTGGACCTGGCAGGTCACCTAAAGATTAGCATCGGTTTAGCAATGGACACCAAAGGAAGAAACAACTGGCTCTAGATTTGGACGCAGCTCTACTTCTGGAGCCAAAATGGAGATTCAGGCCAATCCTCCAGGCTGACAAGGATTTTATTCAAGGAGCTGCTATATCTCTGGAGAGGTCTGGTTTAATTAGGAAGGGCTGAAAGAGACGGGTTTATATTTAGCAAATGGGCTGTAATTAACGGACTAATGACTGGACACTTCCTGCCATCATTTATGAATCAATCAGCTTGGCTGTCTGGAAATTTCCGTTGGTTTGAGAGTCTCTGAAGAGCCCAAAATACCCAGAGAGAGAGGCTCCAAAGGTTTGTCAAAAACAGGTGCACAGTTTATTCATAATCATGCCATTTAGAAACCAACAAGATGGACACACTCAAGAAGCAAAACACCCTTGCAGTAAACGGAATTTCCTATTTGTTTGTGTGTGCGCGCTTTCCAATAAATGTATAAATCCAATTATATTTGTTTTTTTTTAACTTCTCAGTTTTAAAAACCTCAAGTGAGCAGTTTGTCTCAAGTTTTAAGATTTTGACTTGAGCTGTTGTGAAAGGACTGCTGCAGCTCATGTGATACGTGAACGGTCTTCAGAATTATCGTTGTTCTCGAGACCATTGTCAACATTGCTGGTGAATCGAATATTATTTCTTTTATGCTGAAGCTGGTCGAACATTTCAATATGGGCAGCACTTTGGCTTAAAATGTCACCGGATACTGAAAATGTTCCCCTTTCTAAAAGTACCAAAGTCGCACTGCAGTCTAGATGACCTTCTCTCGGCTTGACTCTAGTTCCTGACCTCCCTACAGCAGAGAAAGAAAGAATGAAAGTGCTGACAGATAAACTCAAACTCCTACGTCTCTGAGGATCACGCTGTGGCCTTCAGCCTCAGACACTTTCACAAAGCTTGAAAACACGTCTGTGGTTCATTAATCTTTGAGAAACGATTTCGATTATTGAAGCTCTGCAGTAACAAACCCTGTCTGGAAGAGAGAGCGGAATAAACTGAAAAACCTCTAGATTCAACCATACAGTACAAGAGGTGAAAACATCCCGCTGAAGATGTTCGTGCGAGGCCCTAGGGGTCTTGAGAATCCACTCACCATTCGCATTTAGATCACCTCAAGTTCTTTGTTTCTCTTAGAAAATCTATTTACTACATTGGAAATATATAAACAACTATTTTAGTATTATAGTTATTTTTTAATGACAAAAGGATAATAATGACATCTGTAAAGCTGTAGGTTTTTATGTGTTTTAAGCAAATGATTTGTGGCAAACTATCTATGTGTACACTTTAGTATTATTCCCCTTTCAAAATATAATTAGAAAATATTTGTAAATCAGAAAGAAGTGAGAATATGAATGAAAGCAAACACAAAATGCGACTTTGCGTGTTCATTTCCATTTTAAGTAAAAAAAGAACCTAAAATTTAGCGTTGAATCAATTACAGAGATTAAAACTTTTTAAAAGCCATTAACTTGGGAAATAATTCTTTAAAAGTGACTTACACTGTAATAAAAGAACACAATCCTTTCTCTGAGATTAGAATCCTAACCTCTGCGATCGTCTCAGCCACTTAAAAGCTGTGTGGTTCTTAATTTGCAAAGACTGCAGACGCAATCCATTCTCTACTCCAGAACAAGTGAGTGTATTTGTGTAAAAATCTACCACAACTAACGTAATTACAATTAGTGACACAAAGAATGTCGCTCAACTTTATGATGCTGTTATATATAAATATATACACATACAAATACCCTTAAAAATGTAAAGTACATACTGTCCGGGAATGTTCATTTGCATTCTAATTATTGAACTATAATAATTATTATCCTCGGAGGAATCCTCATATTCAGGATCAGACGAAGAGTAATTACAGAACTCAGTGCCATATTAAGAAATTAAAGTCTGCTAAATGCAAAGTAGACTTTAAGACTGTACATTTTCTATCCAAATAAAAAAAAATTATTTAAAACTCAATGCATAGCTTTTATTGTCTAAAATCCTGCTACAATCTGAAAAATGGACATACTGTGCTCAGTTTTCCGTCGTGTCATGCACGGTTTCTTAATTTGGTGCAATTGCTCTCACTCTCTGCCAAAGACTGGAGACCTGTCTAGGGTGTACCCCTGCCTCTTGGCCAATGTGTGCTGGAGATAGGCACCGGCAGACCTCCAGTGACCCCAAAAGGGAATAAACGGATGCTCTCACTCTCTCATACTGGTCAACAGATCAAATCCTGCAAGCCCTCATGTTGGTTGATATTTAACGGTGGCATGGTACTGGTCGATACTTACGATTGTCGACGATGCTTCTGTTTTGAAGTCCTTTGTTTTTAAATGTGCGTTCTCATTTGTTCTCATCCTCATCCACCACACACCCTGCCCTCAGAGAATACATTTAAACTGCATTCTGTAGTGCTCCTCTTAATCACTAAAGTGAAATTTTAAGTAATGTTTCTTCTTTTGGAAGTGGTGAAAACCCAAACTTGGATAAACCACCCAGGCATCTCACATTACCGTAATGTTCCCTTTTTTTGGTACTTTACTGGCTTTGACAAAACCATCTTGCACAAAACACTCGCTCAAAACAAGAACAATGAAACACAATTCATGTAACAACTGTTGGAGATCTTACAGTCGAGAATAGAGAACATGGACTACATGATGGTCACGTTCCACACATACAGTATATAGCCATACGATGAAGGAAATCCGGTGATTTACACCAATTCTGCAGCTTGCGGCTCCAGAGTACGGTGCACAGTGTTTTATTCTAATTATTGACTTGGACTGAAACCAGAAGGTTCCACTTCCAAAGGGGATTGCCAGTCCCAGTAAGCTCTCGTGGAGATTAGATACCCCTGACTCCCATCTGAATCTGTGCTACCCACCAGATTAAACATCCCTGACCGGTCACTGTTGTGTCTGGACGCTTATGTCCAGCTCAATCTGTTATCACAAACCCCTTCATCTCTACTCTGTGTCCTGATGAATCATCCTGACTAGAGATGAATGCATCCACTCCCTCACGAGAGGGGGGGGGAGAGGGGTGTGAGCTCAATCTGCTCATGCTGATCAATAACAAACATCTGAAGGAACCAGAAGCACATGCACAGAAAAGCATGCATTAATCCTGCAGACATCATGAGGAAACCTTGGAGCTCATCAGTGACTCGATAAATATTTCATCCCAAAGTGCAACATCCTTACCACATAGGGCTGATGTCAAAAGCAAGATATTGTTAATGTTAGTGACCCACTTAATCACAGACTTAGAATCGGGTAAATTCAACTAATAAACTCACCCCAAACGAGGCAGTGGAAGGACAGGACAGGCATCTCTGCAGCGTGCAATGCTCGCACTGAAAATGAATGGCGTCAGGTTTTCACATGTGCATCATAAATGACTTACTGACCTCGATCTGAGAGAAACACGCGATTTTTCACAGTAACCATCGGAATAAAACGCGAGGGTTCGGTCGAAGCGCAGTGTGAGGAAACGCGTGTGTATTTCTATCCCCAGTAGCTGTTTTGGAGGATTTATTGAGGATTTTGGAGGGTTTGATTCCTGGCGCAGTGGCTGCAGGTGCCGCTGGGTCCTAAACACCGCCGCGGTTGTCACGCCCCCCCCAACCTTTTACACGCATGCGCGAACCATAGTATTACTTTTTAAAAATCAAGCTATACGGCAGAAAAAAAATCATTTTCTACCTTACCTCCCCGACTAGTATGATCTTTATCTATTTTAAACTACTTTAATAAACAGTATGATCTACATATTAATTACATTTATATTTAACAAGTAAAATAAACTATTATTCTACATGTATTTTTACCCTCAAAATATGTATTGGTGAGTAGTTAATCGAACAAGGAAGTACATTTCATTTTAATTGAAAAATTGAAGAAAAAAAAGCCGCATTCGTTTGATGAAACTTTTTGTTTTTAATTCCACTTATTGTCACTTGTCGGTTTCAGGTAGTGCTTTGTTTTATTGCAAACTGTTTCGCAAACGTTTACAAAATATTATTCTTATGGGCTGTGTTTTTTTAGTATTTTCATCTTTCCCAATAGCTTTGTCTCTGCTAATGTTTGTTTACTCCAGATCTTTAGCAATGCTAGCCTCCAAAGCAGCTTTAGCTCTGTAGAGCTCATGCTAATGTTAGCTTCCCTAAGAGCTTCAGCACTGAGCCGTGAACGCTGGCCTCCAAAGCAGCTTTAGCTCTGCTAATGTTAGCTGCTCTAGTTTTGCTATTAGCTTCCCCAACATAATAGCTCCTACGAGAGCTTTAGCTCTGGTAATGTTCGCTTTCTAATGTTTCAAACACTACAGCAAAATGCTAGCTTCCACAATAGCTTTGGCTTTGTAGAGCTCTACTAATATTAATTATTGAGACACAATATATTGTAAATAAACACTGAAAGACTCTCATATACACAGCTCATGTTTACTGTTCAAGCAAATAGTACAAAACGCCTTTTTTAATTTTACATTTCATTAATTTGCCATGAGGAACAGAATATCCAACGGACGACAGGAAGTAGATCATCGTGACCATAACAACGACAGCAACAGCTCAACAGACTTCATCACACTACTATATACAAGACTCCAGCTCCTGATGAGGGCTAGATCTGCTGGACGATTAGTTTTTTCTTTCCGTCATGGGAAAATTTGTTTGAGCGGAAAAGGTCGCTGTCGTAGAACGCAGACAGGTTGTGGATGTTGATCTGCCGAGCCTGAAAATAACCAGAGGTTACTAAAGGAAATGCAAACGCTTATACTTGTATGCATCTGGATGGTCACCTTGTCCATCAGGTCTTTCTCTGGGATCTGAATGGACTCCTGCTGGGCTCCGTATCGGTTCCTCTGATACGAGACCTGTTCAGAAACCAGCTGCTTCAGGATGAACAGCAGCAGCTCATTGTTGTCTCGCCTGAAGGCCAGGTACCGTGCAAACGTCTGAGAAGAATAATATATTACATGTTTTGGAGGTTTTTTTACTGAATGCTACTAAGTATTTGAATATTGGCGCTTCGGACGCACCTTTCTCATGCTCCTCATCACACTGAACTTCTGAGTATCGATGAAGCTTTCCAGCATGACCCGAATCGCCATGTTAACGTCGTCTTCCAGGACGTAATCTCGAAGATGCATGCGAGCGTGTGCCTCCGCCATGCGGATCATGGACTCGATGTGTCGCACGGTGATGGGGATGCTTCCTGTGGCCTGAGGGAAAGCACAGACTCGATCACTTCAGACCATTCCATCTGTTCACAGACCTGGAAGTGTTCATTTGCACAGAATTAAAGAGAAGTAAAATATCTGTGACAAAGTGACGTAATGGGAAAAGCTACGAGTCGTCCTGTGTTCCACCCCTACGTTTTTCATTTAAGGCTTGGGTTTTATGTTGGGGTGCTTGGTTCTTCTCGGGGTTCTTGTTTCTGGATACTCGGTTCAGGGCCCTTGGTTCTTATTCCAGATTTCACCATCATTTTGAATACAAAAATAAATTTCATGTGAATTTTGACCTTTTTAGAAATGATCAATTCCCAACCTTCCTCCGCGTCTAAATCAGACACTCACCATAGATTCTTTGCGGAGGTCGCTGTAGATCCGAGCCACTTTATCCTGGTCCATCTGGTTGAGTTTGGGCCGTACACGCTCTTTGGCATAAATGATGTACTTCCTGAGCAGCTCCTGGGGAATGGGGGGTACGTCAAAGGTGTTTGGGAGCACCACCTCTTCCAGGCTGGCCACACCTTCTTTGTTGCTTGGGTGGTGTTTAATGTGGCTGCCCACCACAAAACGAGCCAGCATCTCATCCTGTGAGGTCATCAGTCATTAAATTACCACTTGATTATTTTAGCTTCATATTACCATCAATAATAAGAGACAGATGGGTTGGTTTATATCACTCATAGCGAAGAGGGAAACTTTACATGACATCACTAACGCCTCCTTAGCAACCAGTTTGTTTACCCCTAAAAGATACACTCGATATAAGCCTTTATTTAATTTCTTTACTTGACTCATAGTGGGATCTTACAATGGACACACCATAGCAACCAAACTGTTTACCTTAGCAACCAAGTCCACGTCTCAGCATGGATAATCATAGACACAAGGGGGTTGATTTATTTCACTCAATGACAATGGAATCCTTTAATGACAACACCATAGCAACCAAACTGTTTACCCTAGCAACTATATCAACTGACGTACATCTCTGGATGGAAACATTACGATAAAAGGATTGCTTTATTTCACTTATGATACTGGGATCTTGATGGACCTCACTCAACACACCTTAACAACCAAACTGTTTACCCTGGCAACCATATCAACAGTTCTTCATAACAGCTTTGGAAAATCATTCCCATAGCGATTGGTTTATTTCACTTTTATCTGCTTTAAAGCGTCATAGGCATCTGGTATGACTCATTTTACTCTAAACAGGGAACAGTATAGAAAGAAACCGCATCATAAACAATCCCATTTTCTTCAAGAAATTAGCATATTGCTATTTTTTCATATTTAATTTTCTTAAGATTAATGAATGTCTGTAAGAAAGACGTTGAAGAGGTCACCTGGACAGGGTCAACGGTGTCTCTTACGACGCACAGAACATCAAAACGAGAAATGATGGGCTCCGTCAAGTCCACATTCTCCGAAAATGTGAGGGACGGGTCATAGCGCCCACCTTTAGAAGAAAGAACAACCAAAATGAAGACAAATCCATTAAAAATCTTTAGCTCAAATATTTATTTGGAAGATTGCCATTACACACCGATCGGGTTGGCAGCAGCGATGACCGTGCAGCGAGCCTGAAGCGATGTGACGATGCCAGCTTTTGAGATGGAGATGCTCTGCTGCTCCATGGCCTCGTGGATGCTCGTCCGGTCCTGATCGTTCATCTGAAGACCAAACAGTTTGAGGTTAAAAGCCCTCATTTAGATTAAAATCAACTACAGCGCATCGTTCCGTCACCTTATCGAATTCGTCGATGAGGCAGACCCCTCGATCCGCCAGCACCAATGCTCCAGCCTCCAGGGTCCATTCACGACTGACCGGGTGTCTCTGAACGTACGCCGTCAGACCCACCGCCGAGGCGCCCTGCCCCGTCGTGAACACCGCTCGACTCGCCACCTTCTCCACGTACTTGAGGAACTGAGATTTGGCCGTGCCAGGATCTCCACACAGGAGAACATTGATGTCCCCTCGAACCTTGTGTTTACCTCCTGCGAACAAAACCAGAGATGCTAAGACATGTCCAAGCCGCTTCCTTCTGGACCACATGGAACCAGCTGAACTATACCCAGAATAAGCCATAAGCAACGATACCTGGATTTTTGGCTTCTCCACCAAACAGAGCGAGGGCCAGGCCTCGCTTGATGTCCTCGTGCCCATAGATGGAAGGACCAATGCTCGCGAAAATCTACATGAGGGAAAATCTTTTAGAACAGCTTTTTTTTCGTTGAATATTTGTGTGTACGGCACAGGAGCGCTGCTCACCCGCTCTCCGATGCGCTCGTCTTTGGACAAAGCCACGATGGCTTTGACGTCTTCGTCTGTCAGCTCTGCCACAGCCACACCTTCATCTTTTCGAGCGATGTGATTGGCCAGGATTACCGTGGCGAAGACGGGGAAACCATTGGCCATGTTGAGCGAGCCGTCGTAGTTGTTGTGATAGATCCCTGTGAGCTCCTGAAACGATCCACCACATACTATTTAAATAAAACCTGATGAAAACAACTGACCAAAGTCCTTTACTTTGTTTCTTCATCTCATACAGACTTCTACATTTTTATTCTACAAGTTCACGAGGCATTTTACGGTAAATCTGTTTATTCTCTTGCCAGCTCAAACTCTGATCAACAGACTCACAATCTCGTCTCCAGGTTTACACATGTCCACCAGGTCGGCGAGCAGGATGGCGTCTTTGGAGCGAGGGAGACGACCTGCCGCCACCTTCCCTGGAGACTCCTGGATGGTGATTCTCTGGTAGTTCTGGTACACGGTCTAATAAGAACAATCAATAACCGATTTCAACAAAGCTTTCACTTAAACATTTTAATTGCAAATAAACGTTATTGTTTCGTAAGCACACATCGAGTTATTCATCAGCCGCACTAACACACGAGAGCAACATCCCCTCACCTGCTCCATGTTGATCTCGAAGGGTCCGAGCGACTGGCATTCAGGGCAGGATCCCGGCTTCACTTCCTGGTTCTGGGACTGGAAGAAGGGGCCCAGGATGAAGTTGCACTTGTTGCAGTTGTATTTGACCATGCCGAGCTGAGGAAGAACCCCGGTGCAGCTGGTGACGACCCCGCTGGTGCGGATCAGCTGGTTCAGATGGAGCTGCCTGCAAAACCACAACATGGGTGTTCAATTCTGATTGGCTGATATAAACCGACATTGCATCCTTGGTTCCAATTGGCCGATAGAAACTCTTATCGGCCGTTGAAAATCCAAAGGGAGAATACTTGATTCTGGTTGGCCATTGCAAGGGAGGCTGGTTCTGATTAGCTACTTAAAAATGGTTAGTTAAAAGTCCAGACAAAGAATACTTGGTTCTTATTGGTTCTTGAACGTCCAGAAAGAGAGGACATGCATTTGAACATTCCAAGTGTGACCCTTGTTTCTGATTGGCCGATCAACAGTATAAGGACATACATTTAGAGAGAGAACAAAGAATAAAGAGGAAAAGAATCTACAGAGGGTTAAATATGTGAGGGTGAATCCTGGTTTCTGATTGGCTAATGAACATAAAGGTTGACTGAGAGGTTCACAAATATTTAAAGAAATGCAGCCGTTGCTTCGCCTCACCTTAATGATCGCAGCTCCTCCACTAATGGCAGGTTTCCAATTCGTACGTGGATTTCGTGAGCGATTCTGTCATATTTGGGGTACATCGCTAGCACAACGTCTTTTGCGCCCTCGTCGAAGATCTTAAGCATCTCCGCTGGAGCCTCAGGCAAAAAATAAGCTAACACGTGCTCCCTGGAGGCTAGCTCTTCATAGTTCACCAGCAAACTCTCCTTATTCTCTGAAGAAACAGACATCAAGCCAATGAGAGGAGGCGATACCCGGCGGATACGTGAAGCTTTAAAAAGCGCTAATTTTCCCGCACCTTTGCACATGTCGCTGATGCGCTCCTTGAAGACGTTGTGACCGTGCTCGTCCGTGTGCGTGCGCAGGAAGTTCTTGAAACGGTGGTGGATCTCCAGACGTGGGGCCGCCATCGACACCCACTCGCGCACCGTGTGCCCCTTCATATCCTCCAGGTTCTCTATGCTCTCAATCATCTCCTCGTCCTCAGCCTCCAGCGACACACCCTCTGCTGCCCGTTCCGCTCTGACTCGCTGGCGTTTCCGTTGGGCGCTGCTCGTCCTCGTCTTCACTGTCTGACACACGAAAACAAAACATGGCCGTTACTAACGGTTGATGACATCAGCGAACGTTATATCGGTTGAATCAATCCCTCACCATAGAGCAGCCCTCGTCCGATGCGTCCCATGCCGAGACCCTGCTCTCTATCGCGCCTCCTCATCGCAGCTTCGGCCTCTGCTCGAGCGCCAGGGGACAGCTCACTTAAATCCTCATCCTCATCCAAACCCTCAACCTCATAACGGTCCAGCTCTGGGATGGCACGGTAGTCCCTAAATTAATCACAAGAGGAAACCAATGATGGAACAAAAGGTCTGGAAGGAATACTTACACTTACAGACAAAGTACGTTTAAGTAAGTCCCCCCCTCCCCCAACGGACGAAAATAGCTATTTAAATAAGTTTCAATGCAAGCATAGCACAACATAACATAGTCTTCTCCAGACCTCTCCATGGCATCCCCAATCAGCTCCTCTCCATCCTCGTCCTCCTCATCAGGGAGAGTTTCTCCCAGAAGCCCCTCAGACTCATCCTCAAATGGAGGCAGGTCCCGCCCTGGGCTGGAGGTTAAATCCCCACGCCGCGAGCTTCGGTTCGGGCTGGTGGCCATGTGGAATGACTCTGAGGAATCCTGAAAATGGAAAAGTCAATATTAGATAAGAGCTATTACGTTAAAGCGTTGCAGAAATCTGTAGTTTCCAAATATTTTAATATATGCATCATCTTTAAGGAGTCTATTCCTTCTGAGGGATATATACGCACATGAAGCTTAAATATTTGTCAATAATATCAACATTATCCAAAGCTTTTTCAATATTAATCACTCTTAGTATGTCATATATTACATTTAAATTAAATATAAACAATATCAAAAAAGGTTTAACTAATGTTTCTAAAATGGACGTCAAAAGCAATAACTTTCTAATATTAATAAATATAAAAATGTATTTTCACTATAACATATGTTAAAAGCATTACTTTTTATTAGTGGGTTAAAAAAAGAGCTCACTTTATTTCTGAAGTAATTTTTAATTCTGAAGTAACATTCAACAAATATATTAAACTTGTCTGTAGTTCCATATGATTAGAAAGCAAACAGTATTAAATTATATTTATATTGTAGATATTTCTAATACATCTTAACATCAATAAAATATTGCATTAAAGATAAAAATCCAATTAAAGCTACGTTTTTTTTAATAAAACCATGTCGAAAGACTTTGAAATGAACAAAATTAAAATGATATATTCAGGTCTCAAAATGTAATTGAATTTAGGATTTAAAGTAAACATTAAAATACATTTGTTTATAAACGTATCTTTAAATCTGCACGTTTTACACACAACTTGGCCATGACCAAAGACACAACGTAAAAAATGTATTCATTTAAAAATATATATTTAAAAAAAAGTTATATAAAGGTAAACTCATACTGGATGGGAAACCAAAACCACAACCAAGAAACTCAGGTTTTTCCTCATGGGAACTGAAAAATCAGTTGCTAGTGATCACTAAAAACAGATTTTCATACATCTTCAAGTAAATTATATTTTCAATATTGAAGCTTCTTCGAGGGAATAAAATAAAATGACAGACAAACATCCCATAAACATAGAAACAAAGCTAAATCATGATGCATGTGTGTTTCTGCAATTTAATTAAAATGTGATTAAACATAGTTAGCGGATTACAAATAAACATTTTATAAACATATGTACGTACACTTAAAATGGGTGACGAACATAACACACACATGTTTGAGCAATCCAAACACAAACAGTAGAAACACAAAAATGCTTTACGGGTTGATTTGCAAATTCAGAAATATTAAATACCAATAAAAAACTCACCGCCATTTTCACGTCCGTCTCAAACAGCCGCGTGCTTGCACTGAGGACTTTCCCGGGAACTAACTTTTCGCGCGAAAATGTCCCATGTGATCACAAAGCGCGCGAAATATCATTAATATGTAATGAGGGACACTAACGAAGCAACATGGTTGGCCCTGGAGTCACTGCGTCACGAGATACTGAAATCTCATTGGTTTGACGCGGTAAAAGGGGTGGAGATTCAAGTTTGTAAATAAAGTACGGTTCATGAGGTAAAGTTTACACACCTTGAATAAAAAAAAGAAAACAATAAAAAATACTGACATTATAAATAAACAGTTACGTTCGTAACTTTTCAAGTTTAACATTTAAAATAATATATTTTTCATTACCATTTAAATAAACAACTTTAAACGAGAAATCTAGTTATTCAACTACATAAATTATCTAAAAGAACAAAGAATGGACATAAACAGATATTTTTTTTATCACATTTAATCATCTTCCCACAATCTTTCACACCAGTAGCTACAGTACTCTCCAGTTGTTCCCTATAAAGTGCACATTTCTTCAAGTACTTCTCAATAACACGTATAGAACTGGAACAGTTACAGCAAATGCAGCACATGTCAGGAATGAATTATACACACTGGATTTGTTGATCTGGTCATTGAGTCTTTTCTCCGTTTCACCAAGGCCTTGAACAACTATTTCTGTATCGCAAACGAGAAGCTGCGTATCTTGGGACTGAAAGATTTTTCCCTTGGTTTTTTCCAAAGAATTAGCTTCAAGAGATGATTTCACAGCCTCCAAATCAGTCCCAAATTTCAGTATGTTTTCCTCCAGTTGCTTTAGATATGGTTTAAGGCTTTCGATGAGGGCTTGGGATTTCTGCATGTGTTGGATAATCTCTTGGATTGGGGCACTAGAGTGGGAAAGTTGGCCACTTGTTGGGTCTGACCGGAAGAATTCTGGCTTGGAGGATTTTGTATCTTCCATCTTGTCCCGCAGAGACTCCCTGAGTGAATTGATAAGGTTTTTAAGCTCATCTTGCTGGGTTTTATTGATGCTCTCCTGGACTTTAATCGCCTCCTGAAGACTCACCGGCCCCTTCTGAGCCTCCATTAGCAAGCTCTTGAGTTCCTGAAGTCGGACCCGGTTAATGTACGTGGAGCCCATCACGCCAATTACAGCGCCAAGAACTGAGCCAATGATGGACCAGTTTTTAGTGCGTTCGGCCCTCGTTCGCTCTTTTTCGTGGCTTTCGCGCACAGCGGCAGAAAACAGTGCAAACTTTTCACGCTCGGCTTCTTCTGCGTTCTCATACGTTGTCCGGAGACGTCGTTCTTCCTGCGGTTTACAAAATATGTGAAATGTCGTGTTTACATATTCTTTTCTTTGCAGATTGCAATATCAGTGTCATCTTTTAGGTAAGCTTTAGATGTTTTTAAACACATCTATGAGATTATGGACTGATTTGGAAATATAACTTGAACTGCTGAACTGATATTTCCCTCGAACCCACCTGTAGCAGCTTATGTTCGAGAGTGGCTAACTCTAAATAATGAGCTTCCTCTCGAGAGACACGATCCAAGCGATCCCGGACCTCCTTCAGTCGAACCTGAAGAGCCTCCAGACTGATGTGAGCTTCACGGACCATTCCTCTGGTCACCATGAAGGCTTTCTCAGCCTAATGAGGAAAAGAAGCATAGGAAAAATGAATAAATGAAAATCAGTTTATTTTTTTCTACATATAGGAGATTGAAGTCAGTAGTTCCATGGAAGGCAGTCATATTCAGTGTTTCCAATAAAAATGAAAGAAAACCATTTTTGAAAATCAACTAGAAAATCATTTTTGAACTATGCAGATTTTAAAACTATACAAAAATAACAATACAAAATTAATACAAACTTTATATTATAGAGAGAGAGAGAGAGAGAGAGAGTTCCCTTATATAAGGATATTTTTACACATTTCATACATGTTTAAAAGAATAATTCAGAATTTTAAATTATAATCTGAATATTCTGAATACTCTGAAAATTGTCTGAATTGTATACTAAAAAGAAGAGTGTTTATACTTGAAGCTAGTTTGAATGGTATTTTAGAGCATTCTGTGAGGAAAAAAAAAGATCAGAATTTGATCGGAATTTTCAAAATTTCCAAAAAATTGGTATAAATTTGAATTACATAATCAGAATTGTTGGAAATTAAGAATTTCCAATTACAAAGTTTCAATAGTGAATTGCAAGTTTAAATCGGGGAATGTGTTCACAGAAATGAGCTTCCACATATCTGACACTGGGAGTACGTGATTCGTTCCAGTATAAAAGCAGACTATTACTGTTATTATGTGCAGTAAGTGAAGGATGCTTTGACTCTAGGTGTTTCATAAGCATTAGAAGAACCCTCTGCAAATATCTTTTAGATGGTTGGTCGAATCAAATCCAACTGTGTCCTCTTCAAAGATTCAGGTCATGTTATACCTCAGTGACGTGTGACTGAGCAACCCGAACTTCATTGAGGCCCACAAACTCCTCGTAGCGCTCCCACCAGTAGTTGACGGTCATCGTTGTGCTTTTTACTGCACTTCGTCCCCATTGCCTCCCCAGCGCTCCTGCATAAGACACTGCAGATGCTGTGCGCTCTTTCATCGATGCAAGTTTATCAGATTCATCTTTTGGGCTCTGATGCTGGATACAATACGCCCTGTGGAGATCCGGGTCGAACCCCTGGTGCCTGAAGAGACATGTGGAGACACGGGAGCTTGGAAACAAAGATTTCGCTCTGAACGTCATCGAAGAGCTTCATGAAGTGAGAACAGCTGCCACAAATCAAGAAAATCCCCTGCAGAAATAGTACAAATATTAGGCTTGCATGGTCAATAACGTCATTTCCACTTGGAGAAGCAAAAAAAAAAAAAAAAAACACATAACTTTACATAGTAAAAATAAAGACACATTTTCTTATTCATAATGCCATAATTATATATAATTTTAATACTGTGGTGACTGAAAACAAAGAAACGGAAGCTCAAAGAGACCAGCAGCAATGTGGACATAAGCAAAGATAAACTCACAATGGATAGATAAATTGATTTTATTTGTAAATTGTAGCTTAATACAAGTGAGGTCGTCCATTAAACAACAATAAAAGTGAAGAAATTGTGTGTTTTGGCACTGTATAAACTAGTTCCGCGTGGGTATGTACACAAATCAACGGTTAGGTTAAGATTAATGCTACAAAACAATTGCATACTTGTGTATTCATGCTTTTTACATAACCGTAATAAAACGAGCTAATTAACGTCAAATTAAATAACGTAACATTAAATGCAACTTTACAAGCACACGTGTATTAATAAAAAAGTATATACGTTAAACAAATTGTTAAGAAACGAATTAAAATTCTGTTGTATTTGCAACGGGGTCTGAAAAGTGATATAAATATATAAATATATATGAACTGCTTTCGGTCTTGGTGAATGAATCAACTGCTCATTTATATGTAACGGGGAAAAACACGAAGAAACAAATACCGTTTCGACTTCTTTCTCGGCTCCTGATTAGTTCAGTTAGAAAACTGTGAAGAATATCAAAAATATTCCTGAAAAGTCATCATGAGTTGAGTTCAGAGCGAATTTCTTTCAGGCACTCACTGGCGTTCTACTTGATTTTTTTGACAGTGATTCAGAAAACTTTAAACCCAGACATAACTCTAGATTTTTGATTTTCGTTTTTTTAACCAAACACAAATGATGCTCTTTTAGTTTAATAAAATAATTGGCGTCAACGTTTATGACAATTCAGGCTGAATCTACTTAGTTTAAAATAGTTCATTTGAGCCGAGTCGGCAAAATGATTCCGATTCAGAGATCTCTTAGGCATTCAGCGGGGCCTCTACATCCGGTTCACTGGGGTCCTGAGAGCGCGGAAAAAGCTGTAGCTAAATAATCTGAGCAGCATGTCTGGAAGAGACGGTAGTGATAATTTATCAAAAATAATATAATTTTTTTATTGATTATTGCTTAGATGTTGGTGAGCAAATACCAACATTTTTAAGAAATTTTGGTAATGTGATTACGACGCTAGTTATAATTATAATGCAGTCTGTGTTATCTGAAATAAAAGGATAGAACTAAGTGAATGAATTTTTGCCATGATATCAGTTTCAAATCACCATGAGTTAATTTTAACACCACGAGTTGTTAAAAAAATATTAAGATTATTGTATGTCAACATCCATTTATTTAGTAATTTGTTTTAACATAGAAATCCCAAAGGGTTAGAAGCACTCGAACATGATTATTCACATTTTAGCTAAATATATTTTTTTTGTAATGAAAGAATGTTGTAATTATGTTACACGAATATTTAAACTTAAATGATTTTACTCTCATTTTGTTTTGTAGGAGGTAAAAAGAAACCCCTGAAGGCTCCCAAGAAGCAATCAAAGGAGATGGATGACGTAAGTTCCCTGTCTTTGGATAAACTCTCATTTGTGGATATTTCAGACACGTTCATCAATGACGTACTTGAGAGAAAAGAAGCACTTAAAATACACTTAATTGAGATTATTGTGTTGATAAATTCTGTAATATTTAATGATGCACATATTTAGAACTGTTCCGTACTGTATTTAGATGTAGCTTTGACATTTTGTTAAAATAAAATATTTTATAAAAATCAAGTGCTGTGAAGGAAGTTCTCAAATCATCAGCCAATCAAATTTGTTTTCCAACACCGAGCATTGCATCATGTCTTCAACAAACACGGTCAACATTTGTAGATGCACTTGCTTAGTACAGTAGTTCCCTCTTACTCTGATGTTTCGTGAAATATATTTTGTGTGTAACTTAAAGTACGTTTGGAACTATTGTTGTTGAGAAATAGGGAAATTAAAAAAAAAAGTTTTTAAATGAAAGGTTTTTTTTGCAATCACATTTTATCAACATTAATTTCATTTTAAAGCTTAACTTAACTGTGTTTTTTTTCCAAATGGCAGGAAGACATGGCTTTCAAACAGAAGCAGAAAGAGGAGCAGAAAGCCTTGGAGCAAATGAAAGCCAAGGCTGCAGGAAAAGGACCTTTGAGTAAGTAATATTTATTTGTTTTAATTAATGACCCAAAACTGATTCACAAAGTAAGTTAATTATTTTATCAGAAAGAGCTTGTAGTGACTGTTAAGACCAATAAATATTTTAAATGCTCCAATGAATTCCAGTACAGTCCCTGTGGGTGTTGCATGTATTTTCATTACAAACTTAAATTCCCTCAAAACTCTGCACACAGCACCCCATCAGGATGTGCCTTTTAAAATCAAAAACTATTCACAGCATAATTGATCACAGGCGCTTCCTGTTTCCACCAATCATTAAAAAAATAAATAAAACTGTACAAAATAAAACACTTATTTGGGCTGACCACAATTTTCAGTCAAATGGAAACAGATAAATATTAAGAATATTTTCCATGTTCTTTTCTTTTCACAGCTGGAGGTGGAATAAAGAAATCTGGGAAGAAATGAGTGTTTTAATGTGTGTTTGCATTCCCTGCGCATCGAACCCTGGCTCAGGATGTCACAGCAGCAGCAACCGCTCCTTTTTAGTTTATATTTCTCTTGTAAAGAATAAAGTGTGAAATTATTGTAAATTTCAAATGTGGTTCATTTTTGACATGGTATAATAAAGCAATGGCACATTATCAGGTACAATTATTGCTGCTGCACACACACAAGGTAACACGACTTATGATGCCTCTACATAAATGTTTGGTTTCTATTTTATTAGTGGCATTTAATATTATTTGAGAGTGAAGACTGGCGTTAACTTTCCACTCACATTTGTTCTTTCGCTACACCTTCAATTGCTTGAGATAGACTTGTCTTACAAAAATAAGCGTTACCTGGGAGGGGTAACCAGGGGAAGAGTGTTTATGCGGATGCGAAAAAACTGAACCCTATTTGATGACGCAACAACAAACTAGAAATGTTTTTCTGTGCATGTGTGAGATGTACCTGCAGGTGGCAGTCTATATTTGAGTTCCCAGATCAGACCCCAGAAGTGTTTTTCTGTTATATATCGTAGAACGATGGTTTCTCTTGATTGGTCTTCGATCTACAGAGCCATGGTTTGTTCTGGATGAGAACAGCGGGCAGTTTCCTCTCGACTCCGTCTTTGATTGTTATGTTACTTCACAATCAAGTGAAGAATCCAAAGTATCTCGGTATCTGAACGGTCAATCAGAGAGTTGGTTTTTGCAGATGGCCACAAGAAATAATATCTGTCAGCGGACTGCAAAATAGGGGCATGACTAGAAGGTGGCATAGTAGAGGCAGATTGTACAAAAGCATGATTTAATGCTCTCAACGTCACACAGATTGGCCCGAGACGTCTACCAGAACCAAAAACAACCAGACGATAACGACTCAAAACACACAATAGTGAGGTAACTGGAAGGTGTTATCACGTGTGCTTTTCTTACTTGGATCTGCTTTAGGGTTCGGGTCAGGGTTTCCTAAGTCGCTATTGTAGTGGACTTCAAGTGTTTAAACACTATATAGATTCACAAAGCCCTAACACTGATTTGGCACGGAGCCAGGAGCTGAGTTTAGGACACGGCGCTGTGAAGAACTGAACCTGCTCCTCTCGCTTCTCTAAAAGTCATCTCATAAAACCATATATGGGCTGTTTCCTGCCCCTCATGACCTATTCAAACCGTATTGAAGGGGGTGTCAGACGGGGAACCTATCTCTGTGGACTTCCTCACTGTCCCGAGATCTCAGCTGGGGAAAAAACTTAGTTTCTGGACAAAGAGACCGGCCAGCTTTTTGCAAAAGAGGAACAGAAGTTCATTGCCTACACATTTGCCACGATGCCATCTTGACTACTTCAGGTTACGCCACGTCTGACCGACTACGCCTCCATCTTGTAGCGTGCAGGCAGACAGACGCAACTCAAACAATTCTGATGCAGGTTCAACATGTTGACTCGGGTACATTTCTGATGTGAGCCAGACAAAAACACTGAAACAATGCTTCTGAATGAAGCAAGGCAACACAAGAACGGGACTGTGGTCGGCAAACTTTAATTGAAATGTAAGTCAATTTAGATAAAAGCGTCTGCTAAATGCAAATGTAAGCCACTGATTGTCTAATTGGAATGTACTGGACCAGGACTTTCACATCTACTGAAAAGATTCCAACTACACTTTGAAGATCTATTTGAGAACCAAACTACTGTGAAAAAATCTGTATATCATCCAAGGTTTATAGATAAGGTTTATTCTGTGTGAATAGAGCTTTCATTGCATGGTTTCCCCATGAACATTCATGTGTCTTTTAAGATTAGAAGATATTGCGAATCTTTTCCCACATGTACAACACTGATACGGTTTCTCTCCGCTGTGAATCCTCTCGTGAGATTTAAGAGAACCTGAACGGGAGAAACTCTTCTCGCAGTGTGAACATTTGTACGGTTTCTCTCCAGTGTGAATCCTCTCATGAACATTCAGAGTGGATAAGTCAGAGAAACTATTCTCACAATGTGAACATTTGTACGGTTTCTCTCCAGTGTGAATCCTCTCGTGAGATTTAAGAGAACCTGAATGAGAGAAACTCTTGTTACAATGTGAACATTTGTATGGTTTCTCTCCAGTGTGAATCCTTTCGTGAGCACTCAGACTGGATAAGTTAGAGAAACTCTTCTCACAATGTGAGCATTTGTATGGTTTCTCTCCTGTGTGAACCCTCTCATGAGATTTAAGAGTAAATGACTCAGAGAAACTCTTCTCACAGTGTGTACATTTGTATGGTTTCTCTCCAGTGTGAATCCTCTGGTGTTTTCTTAGCTGGTTTTTCTGCCTAAAACTGTTTCCACAGCCACCACATGTATATGGTTTCTCTCCTGTGTGAATCCTTTCATGATCATTCAAAACACATAACTTAGAGAATCTCTTTTCACAATGTGAACACTTGTAAGGTTTCTCTCCTGTGTGAATCATCTCATGAGATTTAAGATGTGATGACACAGAGAAACTCTTCTCACAGTATGAACATTTGTATGGTTTCTCTCCAGTGTGAATCCTTTTGTGAGATTTAAGTTGTGATGACTCATAAAAACTCTTCTCGCAGTGTGAACATTTGTACGGTTTCTCTCCGGTGTGAATCCTCTGGTGTTTTCTTAGCTGGTTTAATTCTCTAAAATGCTTTCCACAGTCACCACATGTATATGGTTTCTCTCCAGTGTGAATTCTCTCATGATCTCTTAGACTTGAAAATTTAGAGAAACTCTTCAGACAATGTGAACATATGTAAGGTTTCTCTCCAGTGTGAATTCTCTCATGACATTTAAGGTGAGATGACACTGAGAAGCTCTTCTCACAGTGTGAACATTTGTATGGTTTCTCTCCCGTGTGAATCCTCATGTGTTGAGTCAAATTACTCTTTTGGGTGAAACTTTTCCCACATTCAAAGCAAGGGAAACCTTTGCTGACTTCAGCTTCTCCAGTTGGTTTCTCTGTGTAATTCTCTTCTGTCTTTGAAATAAAGCCATCTTCATTTAAGAAATGTGTTTTCTGAAAACATATGTGTTTTCTGTGGTTCTTGTTGGCTCTTGTTTCTCCTGTAGATTCTGAAGTTTTAAAGACAAATTAAAAGTTAAGAAAATAAACAAAGACTAGACTAAAAATAAAATCTGACTGGAGTTTCCAAGACTCAAAGAGCATGAATACATAATTACCTTGTAAAATGCCGTAATTATCTCTTAAAAATGACTTACATTTTTATGAATTACAACATTAACTTACAAAAACAATTATCATTTGAGAAAAAACACATAGACAAAATTATCTCGTATAAGCAAATTAATCAACTCATTAAAGTAACATAATTATCTGATTGAAAACAATGTAAATATCTACTAAAGATGGCATAATTATCTCTGAAAGATGACATCTTACAAAACAACATAATTATCTTGTATAAAAGGCAATTACCTTGCAAAAACAACAATTATGTTGAAAATATAACTGCTATGTATTGTAAAAAATATAATTATCTTGAAAAAAAAGATATGATTATCTCAAAAAATAACAATCATCTCATAAAAACGTTAATTATCTCGTTAAAATGACGTAATGGGACTACACTTGTTCCCGCTCACCGTTGAGCGTCTAGTTACGAATTTAACTCCATTGTGTTAAAAGATAAAAAGCATTTCAGTACAGCAGTGACAAATACAGGTGGAAAAGAAAGCGATGGAACTTTAAATGATAGGTTACATGGTTAAAGTTGCTATTTATTTTGATTTCAAGATTACATTCGAGTTGATTTCAACATCAATATACGTATATCTATTTCAATATCCATATAGCAGTTATATCTCATTAGCAGTTAAACACAGTGAAGGAAAACACTGACCTATTTCTTCCTCAGTCTCTTCTTCTTTGACTCTGAAAGGTTCTTCTTTTAGTTCCATTATTACTGTAGTATTACTGCAGTCCGTGATTGGTTTCTCCTGCTGTAATTCTTCCATTTTTATCTCGTTTTCTGGGTATGCGGTATTTCATTCTTCGTAGTTTTATTGCGGTTACTTGGAGGTGCGTTGTCGCCCCCTTGTGGAATGGTTCTTTCGAGCAGCCCGTGGTCTTCACTGTTGTCCTCTTGAATTATTTCACCCACAGTCCAGTTCTTTCTAAAAGCTTAAATGTTGATTGGAATTCCACATCGCCTGGGTCACTTTACATTTATGATCTATCCATGGAGACTGGACTTCTTGCAATTCTCTTTACAAGGAGAGAAGGCTCAGAACTACCATTAAATGGGTTCCATAACCTCAAAGATTAGGAATTCTCCTTCAATCGTTTAAACAGATATCATAAGATTGTAATATAAATAGTACATCGTTTAAAAAAGCAATGGTTTAAACTATCCCTAGTCATTTTAATCTGTGCTTTGCCATTTATTTCTAGTGAAGGGGCATGCCCCAGACATCAATAAACACCATGTTTATAGCAGATTTGCATCTTTTGTATTTGTATATTTTTTTGATACAATTATTGTATTTGTCCCCGCTCAACGAAGTGAAGAAACAAAACCAAACCTGCATCCTTTCACTTGCTCGGAGGATAAATTAATACACATTATTTAAATTGCATTTACTGTTAATTCATTTTTAATTGAACGCATTTTTAATTTATATTGCTATGTAAATTAATTGTACCCTGCAAATTACTCTGCAACAACAAAACAAATTTCCACTCAGCGATTATGAGTTTCAATATTGTTGATGACCAGTACATGTATGCTGTTGGAGATCTTCAGATTTAAGGATACAGCGACTGTTTATACCTTTTCTGAAAACAGGGAATTTCCAAACAAGAGAATTTCTGTCTCAGAGAAACACATGATACCAAAATCATATGACACCACGTGGCAGGACATCCCATGACTACAGCAAATGACACAAAAATCACATGGCGTCCCGTGAGGCTTGCTCAGGCAATCTCTTTCACAAAAGCATACTACTGAATAATACCACAACAAAAGCATATTTTAATTATTGAATAGTACCACAATGCACATGGGGGTTAGTGTTTTTGTTACGTTTGTTACCTAATCGCGCTGTCGGCTGCAGCGAGGACTGTCTCAATGACAGTACTAGATGACAACCTCGCCTCAGACCAGCAGGTGGCGGTAGAGAACATAGACGGCAAACTGCGAACAGAAACTACTGAAGAAAAAGAAGTCGCAGAAGAAAAGTTTGGTCTACCCAATATAGGTGGGTGTCCGTACACCCTTCTTTTTTTATAGACACGTACATTTTGTATAGGTAGGGAATATCTGTTAGGGTTTTTTTCCCTCTCTTCACCCGTTAAGAGACAACTGTCCAAACTACATCCCAGATGGTGGCGGTAATGCATCAAAAGAAAGGATGCAAACTGCCATAAAACACCAAAAGAAGAAGAAAAGTTTGATCACAAGATACTTTTCCTCGATAGAAAAAATAAGAATGGAGGAATTACAGCTAGAGAAACTAATCACGGACTGCAGTAATACTCCAGTAAAGATTGAGCTTAAAGAAGAACCCATCGGAGTAAAAGAAGAACCCACCGGAGTAAAAGAAGAACCCACCGGAGTAAAAGAAGAACCCATCGGAGTAAAAGAAGAACCCATCGGACTAAAAGAAGAACCCACCGGAGTAAAAGAAGAACCCACCGGAGTAAAAGAAGAACCCACCGGAGTAAAAGAAGAACCCATCGGAGTAAAAGAAGAACCCATCGGACTAAAAGAAGAACCCACCGGAGTAAAAGAAGAACCTTTCAGCGTTAAAGAGGAACCCTTCAAAGTAAAAAAAGAAGAAACGGAGCAAAAAGGTTCGTGTTTCTCTTCACTGTGTTTAACTGGGGCTAGAGAAATTTAAGATGCGCCAGCTGTTAAAAGTAAACTATTTTTATATTTAATTTATTCAAGGATTTGTTTTTTCTCTTTTTTTTTAAACTTTGGAATCCACAGAAAGTATCAAAACCACCAAGAACCTGTGCCAGAAAAGACATTTGTTAAAGCATGAAGAATACATTTCAAAGATTGAAAAGAATTTCACAGAGAAACCATCTGGAGAAACTGCAGCCAATAAATGTTTCTCCTGCTCTGAATGCGGAAAGAGTTTCACTCAAAAGAGTAATTTGACCAGACACATGAAGATTCACTCTGTGGAGAAACCCTTCACGTGCTCTGAATGTGAAATTAGCTTCAAATGTAAAAAAGAACTTAAAAGTCACCAGCGGGTTCACACTGGATTGGAGCCAACAAGACGTGTGAGAACTTCTTATCTTAAATCTGATAAGAGGACTCACACTGGAGAAAAAACGTTTAAATGCTCACATTGTGAGAAGAATTACTCTTGTGCGTCTACCCTCAAAATTCATGAGAGGATTCACACTGGAGAGAAACCATACAAATGTTCACATTGTGAGAAGAGTTTCTCTCATGCGTCTACCCTCAAAACTCATGAGATGATTCACACCGGAGAGAAACCATGCAAATGTTCACATTGTGAGAAGAGTTACTCTCATTTATCGCATCTTAAATGTCATGAGAGAATTCATACTAGAGAGAAACCGTACAAATGTTCACATTGTGAGAAGAGTTACTCTTGTGCGTCTACCCTCAAAACTCATGAAAGGATTCACACTGGAGAGAAACCATACAACTGTTCACATTGTAACAAGAGTTTCTCTCATTTATCGCATCTTAAATGTCATGAGAGAATTCATACTGGAGAGAAACCGTACAAATGTTCACACTGTGAGAGGAGTTTCTCTATGTTTACTTACCTTAGGGCCCATGAGAGGATTCACACGGGAGAGAAACTGTACAAATGTTCATACTGTGAGAAGAGTTACTGTCAGTTAGCGCACCTTATATCTCATGAGAGGACTCATACTGGTGAGAAACCATACAAATGTTTACACTGTGAGAAGAGTTTCTCTAGGTTAACTCACCTTAAGGCCCATGAGAGGACTCACACTGGAGAGAAACCGTACAAATGTTCATACTGTGAGAAGAGTTACTGTCAGTTAGCGCATCT
>SRMA01026728.1:0-64508 GCA_007224835.1 Danionella cerebrum | reverse complement strand
ACACTGGAGAGAAACCGTACAAATGTTCACATTGTAACAAGAGTTTCTCCCGTTCAGGTTCTCTTCAATCCCACGAGAGGATTCACACCAGAGAGAAACCCCATCAGTGTTGACCATGTGGGAAAAGATTCGCAATATCTTCTGCTCTTAAAGTTAACATGCAGGTTCACAGGGAAATCGCACAATAAAAGCTCTGTTCCCATGGGATCAGTATAAATCCCCCGACGTTCGTAGATAACAGATTTTTCATGTATTTCAGAGAGAAACAAACCAGACGTTTTTTACTTGAAATAGCAAATTTCTGCCAGATTGTTTTCAATAAATTTGGAGGACACCATTGGTTTCTCTGCTGCTGGAGGTAAAGTACACTGGGGGCGGAGCTATGAAGTCTCCAGCAGCTGCAGAAGAACTTGCTGTTGTAAGATTGTAAATAATTTGACTTTGTAAATTAGGGCTGTGCAATGAATCGTAATCGCAAAAAAATTGTGATTCAAGCACATGCAATTTCTAAACAGCATAAGGCTCCAATTTTATCTGTTAATTTATTTAGATTTTTACTCCGAATACATTCTTCTGCGCATGATTTTAAAATGTTATAGTTATGCCTGGAATTAGTTAATCTTTTTTTCATGTTTTCAGACAATTTATTTCAGTTTTTGAAAACATTTAGAATGTATGTGTATATGTGGCTTGTGGGAAAGAAAAAAATAACAGTTGCTAAAATCGCAATATTACTTCGAAAAATCGCAATATGAATAATTGTTCCATATTGCACAGCCCTAGTGTATATTTAACTTATGAATGTGTCAATAACTATAGCAGAAATCAAACAGTGTTGCAAGGATGTGGAGATTCTCAACCGGTCCTTAAAACTGCTTTGTGTTGCAAAGGTGCTAAAAGGATCACAATCAACATGTGTGATTGCTTTAACCAACAATGGCGTCTTACTCTGAAAGAAACACCATATATGATCACGTGGTCTCTCTTCAAACAGGTCTCCTTTACATTTCAACTAGACACTCCCATGGGAGTGGACTTAAATCGGAATGATACTTGGGAAGAGGTCAGGAAGAGCACACTGTTGGTTCGTTCATGAAAAGGCCGTGGCCCAAGGATTTAGTAGCCACTTGGTATTGTTTTACCTGTTTGCTGTGTAACTTACTAATGTTAATAAATTGAGATGTTCAAGCTTGTCACTAGTTGCTCTTTAATCACTTTCTACAATAATGCTAAGAACTAAAGTATCACATTATGTAACAAAGGTTTAAAGGGTTAATTATAACGAGTGCATTTCTAGAATTATTAACAATAGCTTACTTATAGAGGGCGGCGCAGTAGTTAGCACTCTGGCTTTCCAGTTAGAAGGTTCAAGGCTCGCTGGTGACCTTCCTGGAAGGTGTTTGCATGTTCTCCCCGTGGTTGCGTAGGTTTCCTCCGGTTTCCTCCACAATCCCAAAAACATACTGGTTGTCACACATATCCCATTCAAATATCTCCTGTTTGCCCCAGAGTAGAAAGTGCACGCACCATCTCTAGGTTCCTGGTTTAATCACAATATTTCTCATTTCATACCATTTAAAAATGAAATATAATGATTTTTACCTTGTATTTTGTGCAGCTCCCCTGGGTGGTGTTTACAGGCCCAAACATAATAAAAGCTAGAAGGGGCTTTTATTTTGAAAAACAGGTACTTTCTGTTCTCAGGCCAACCTGGAAGTGGAAATGGGGAGGTCAAAGGAAGGGTATAAAATGTGCGTTATTGTAAATCGTGTACAGTACTGATAGCATTAGATACTGAACCAAACAAAACCGGTTCAATTCATGTTGAACTATACAGCACTGAACTATTTTAAAATGAATCAAAATGAAACATTCAGTACTGAACAAATTCAAACTGTTCTGAACTGATACATACTGAAAAAAAACATTTGAACTATACAGTACTGAACAAATATAAATTGAATTCTGAACCATACAGTTCCAATCCAGCTGAACTGATATGTACTGAACCAAACTGTTCTAAATCTTATTTAATTATACAATACTGAACCATTCTAAATGAAATCGCACCAAACCATATTATACTGAACAGAATCAAATCTACTTAACTTATACTACTGAACCAAACTATTTTGAGATAATACTGTACCGGATTGTTTTACATCTTACTGAGGTAAACTATTCAGAACGCTGCAGTACTGAACTAAATTATAAATCTAATCAAACTGTACTGAACCCCCTGATTGGAACCAAATCAGTCAAATTATTTTGAACCAAACCACACCCTTCATTTCAACTGTGTAAAAATAAATACATTCTATTCTTTGAGAACAAAACTGTAATGTTTTAGAAAGAGAAAAAAACAATTCTTCAGTTTGAAGTTTACCAGACCTTGGGTTTAATCATGAGCATCAACCGCAAACACCAACGAGTAAAGAGCCAAATAACTCTTACATTAATAAAATGTTAAAGCGCTATTCGACAAACTATGATATGTCCTTCCGACACTTAATTTGCTGATTACATTTAAATAATTTTTTTATTAAATTGTATTTGAATTAAATGTATTTAAAAAAAATACAAATGTGTAATTGACCTCATGTTGTAGCAGAAGACGCAGATTTCATTAAAAAGAACTTTAGAATATTAATCTTTTGCGTGACTTCAGTTCCGTTTTATTCATGTGACACTATAAAACATGCTTTAATAAATGTTATAATCAAAATAAGAATTGGAAGTCACAGAAAATGCCACACATAACATTCTGAGAAGCACTGTGTCCTGATTGGCTACATAATAAAAGCCAGTAGTGATTTGACCCAACCCTAACCTCGACATGCCTCAAAGGGGAAAAAAAACATTTGTTCACTGGGAGGAGGAAACCCGAGCGAGCAGGTGAGTCCAGAAAAAGCATTCATGTATGTTCTTCCAACAGAGAGTGAACGATTAAAAAAGGTTTATAAGCAGAATGATCTCTTAACATGTCAGAGAACTGATAAAGTGAAACCAGTAAAGGAGAACTCTTCTAGTAGAAAACAGCCACTAGGACATTCTTCTGCCGGAAATGTACGTGGTAAAGTCTCAAACAGAAGTTGAGCAGGATTCAGTTACAACAAAGTTAAACATTGTAAGCACAGAGGCACACAGATGTCTGGTTCTTTCAGAGCAGTCATGTCCGGACAGATCAGTCTCTCGGTTAAATTTCTGCTCGACGGGGACTCGGTGTGTTGCTAGAATGTGCCTTCAATGAGCTGAAAACAACATTTAGCATAAAACTACTGTACTAGTGTGACAATCAACATGAGTATTGACTGCAGCAAGATAAAGAGGCTAGTTTGTGTAACGGAGTGCGTCAAGGCTCAATATTTGGCCCACTTCAAATTTTCTCTGTAAAAATGCTTTTATTGGTGACGTTGAAAACAAAATAATTTCACACTATTGGTATTTATACACCACTCCTACCACAAAAATTAATGAACTAAGGTGAAGTGTTTACTCTAAGCGGACTCAAATCGGATTACTTTTTAATTAAGTGGAATCAAAAAACATGCATGTTACACCCTGAACAGGTCACAAGGATAACATCTGTAGACACTCTCTTAATTTAGAGTAATTTATACATTTTTCACTCGGGTGGAGTCCTAAATTATGCTTTTGATTCATTTGAAAAGATTTTCATATTTGGTTTTAGTTCTTAAATACTATTTTAATTCAATCAAAAGTCCATTATGATTCAGTTGAAAGTCTTTGACTCTTATTTGATTTGAGTCCATAATGACTTTTGATTCACTTGAACGTCTTTGAAACATAGTTCATTACATTTTTTAATGATTTGAATTCAGCTGAAACTCAGAACAAGGAAACTTAGTGGTCAGCTAAAGGCAGTGTGTCCACTGTTATCCATCAGACTATGTACTTTTCCTCCACAAAGGAAAACAGTCAACTTGATTCTTTGCACAGTAAACTGCAAAAAAAGGTCTGATCTCAGAGAGAAGAGGGTCATTATGCTGACATTCATGCTGAATCATGTTTTGACATGTTTTGCGTCAATCACACCCATTTTTTGTATTCCTTTTATATACAGCTACAGTCTCACATGAAACTCAGCTGTTCTTCAAATTCAGCAGACCATCAGGGAAATGTTCCTCTAAAGTGGTAATCTTGATTAAATTAAACACAAACCCCTGGAGCGTAACTTTTTGAATACTGCTATCTCGATCTGCTATTGGGTGGAGTCTCGCTGGATGCAAATTCATTCAAAACTGCCCTCAGAACATTTAAACCTTGTGTTTCCTGCTGTAAAACGTGTAGTGAAGTATGTCTAGCTTAGTAAAGAGCTGGTAATGATCATTGAGGCCTCTAGAAACTCTTTATGGGCCATCTGTGAGAAGCCAGATTACAAAACAGGAAGTGGGCTCTTGTTTCTTTTCAAACAGCAGTCGTTCAGTTTTCAGTAACTGCCAAACAAACACTGGAAAACCAGTCTCGACGGAAAACTAAACAATTAAGAGGTAAGAGCAGCCAAAACCCATTCAGATGCAGAACAGATGATGTGTTATTTTTATTAAACAAATTCTTTGTGTGTGGTAACACTGTGGATTTCACGTTACACTGGAAATAATGCTGTTTGTGTTGACTTGTGACCAGTGTGGTCTAACCCAAGAGTGTATTAAACTTGTTTTTTTACATACATAAAACTTCTCATTTAAATAAAAAACCCTAAATGACTCTTGATTCAGTTGAAATTTTTTTCTCTTATTTGGTTTGGGTCTTTAATGACTTTCTATTCAGTTGAAATGTATTTGTGTTTGGTCTCAGTCTTTACTCTTTTGATTCAGTTGAAACATTTTGACTCGTATTTGATATACCGGTAAGTAATTAATGACTTTTGATTAATTAGAAGGATCTGGTTTAAATAATTATAGACTTTTTTGATTCAGTTGAATGTTTTTGACTCATATTTAATTTGAGTACTTACTGACTCCTTTGATTCATTAAAAAGAGTTTGGTTCCAATTTGGTTTTGGGTCTTAAATGATTCTATTCATTTGCATCTGTTTGACTTGTATTTGGTCTCAGTCTTTACTCTTTTCATAAAGTTGAAAGAGTTTAGTTTAAATCATTAATGACTCTTTGATTCAGTTTTTGACTCATATTTGAATGGAGTACTTAATGATTTCTTCAATTCATTAGAAAGAGTTGGTTTGGGCTTTATATCCAGTTGAAAGAGTTTGGTTTAAATCATTAATTACTCTATTAATATTTCAGATTCATATTGAGTACCTAATGAGTCACTTGATTCAGTTGAAAGTATTTGGTCCGTATCAGATTTGAATCCTTAATGACTCTGATGCATTTATGTATGAAATTATGCATATTAAACATGCCTGCATTATCTATCCTTCTATTCTTTAGTTTTTCTTCTATTCTCAATCAGGAATACGTTACTGTTTACAAAAGCTCATTTTTTGAATGATCACCTCCAACACGTGTCAAAGGCAGAGGGGAAATCAGAATGAGAGAAATAGAAAGTGGGAAAAAAAGGATCATAACGCTTTCAAGTCTTTGTTTTAAATGAATCGAACTTTGTATCGTTTTCTTCAGGTTGTAATCATGAAGATTGCTTCGTTTAACATCAGACGGATGGGTCCTACCAAACTCTCCGATAAAAACATTGTCAAGTATCTCACAGAGGTCAGTTTATAATTGATCTACAGTGTTAAATCCCAACCAGTTCATCATAATTCAATTTTGAAGTTTAACTGTTGCTTTTGCGGCAGATTTTCTCTCGGTACAGCATCATCATAGTTCTGGAGGTGGTGGACAAATCAGGGAAAGCTATAGAGAAGTTCCTGCAGGAGCTCAACAGCACAGGGTTTGTATGGCGATTGTGTGATCATTTGTGTCAAAAAGCTTAAGATTGGAACAAACCGAACAGTTTTCCCCTCAGAGACAATAAGGATCGTCCGTTCTCAATGGTGGGGAGCTCTAGACTGGGACGCAAGCTTTATAAGGAGCAGTTCTTCTGCTTCTACAGGTACTCCCTTTGCTATTTGCTTTACTTCAAGGTAAAGTGCTGTTTGAACTGGGAGGAGCCATAGGGACAAACCTTAATATTTATGGAGAAAATTACGCCATCTTCAATTTTACATAAAAGTGGTGTGCGAGAAATCGTTTTTCAGCCTCAAATGCTGTTTCTACGGTTCAATATCAGTTATAAAACCACTGCTTCGGTTCAGTATCAGCATCAGGAGTTCAGAATGGATCCTAAAGTTGACAGGCAGCCAATGAAGACAGCAGAGAAACATGGTCATGTTTGCGAGAGCAAGTTATAAGACGAGAAGCAGCATTTTGGACAAGCTGCAATCGAGAAGCAGAGGCCTGACTGACGCTGTATTGCAGTAGTTCAGTCTAGTAGTGACGAAAGCATGGATCACTGTGCTTCTTTGTCAGGAAAGCTTTCACTTTGACCAGCCACCTCAGATGGAAGAAACTTGACCTCAGAACTGACCGAATCTAACTTCAGATCTATTTTCAAAGTAAGATTTGTCGGCATAGCGCTTTAACAGGCCACTCCACTAGATGTACTAGTTCCTAAAACAATAAGCCGGTCTTGGAATCGTTTGCTTTAATGTCAGTCAGACACTGAAGTAATAAACTGAAAGACCCATTTTCTTATTAAGTGGGAAACAGAGTTGACAATAGAAGTGGAAGCCAATTCTATGTTTTCTGCGGATGGAACCTTTGGTATACAGCATAAAGAACAGGGTCTAAAACAGACCTTTGTGGGCTTTGTTCGGTTCAGAAAAACAACAAACATATAAGCTATATACTAAATAAGCTATTTTTCATTTCAATCAGGGAAGATGATGCTAAACTCGTCGACACATACCAGTACGAAGACAATCAGGAGGGAGATGAGGACGCGTTTTCTCGAGAACCCTTCATCCTGAGATTCCAATGTAAAAACACAGGTAAAGTGGTCCTGGATTGAGAAACCAAAAATCGCATTAGCTTATTAGCGTTGTACAATGTTCTGGGCAGCGGGTATTTATTCCTAGTGAACTCATGTGCATCTCCAGTTTACAAAGGGACTAAAAACAGAGCACTAAAGAGCGGCTCTACGATATCATCGTTTCTGGTGGGACTCTGCCATGGAGGCATTCAGGTTTCCTCTGGTACTGAGCAGCTAATCTGACTTTCAATGATCTAAATCCAGCTCGTGTTCCCTGTTAATGGGTGAACAAGCCAACGTTTGGTGAATTCTGCTTAACGATGGTAAGAGTCAATGTCAAAGGATTAAAAACCAACCACAAACGAGTTATCCTTGTGGTGAACGGTACTGAGAAAACACTATGAAACCTCCTGGTCAGCCTCAAACCGGTGACCTTTAAACTATAGAGTTCTATAACTTGTGATGGTACGCCCTCTAGAGGTTTGACAATGTTCTCTTCGACCTTCATCTTTCTTTAGAGCTGGAAGATTTGGTGTTGGTTCCCGTCCACACAAAGCCCACAGACTCCCAAAAAGAACTGGATGAACTCTACGACGTCTTTCTTAAAGTCAAAGAGAAATGGAAGACAGATGTGAGTGACGCATGACTGAAAAAAAGGCTTTCTTTTTTAATAATGTTTAGTTATACGTCAACTTTGTTATTATGCTGGTGTTTATTCTTATTTCAAGCCAAATTTCTGTTCTCTGAAGTTTGAATTTCAGAAATCGTAGAGAATGCTGGGAATGTTTCAATTGCCTTAAATAACATGGGGTCTAAATTTGTCTCCAAATGAGAACCTTGCAGGAACTTGAAGTAACCATGCTTCTGGACGTTACCAATCTATGAACATACCACCGCTGCACGAACATGAACAGATGGGGTCAAAGGTCATCTATAATTTAATTCCACTGTTAAACGCATTAAGCAGTGAGCAAAAGTATTGCATTCAGGCGCTCAATCATGCTAGTATTATATTTTATTGTATTAAAATACAATCAGATTAAAATCAGACTCAACTAATTTTGTCAAGACTATGGCCTAACAAAATGTAACTACGGCATTAGCATGTAGTAATTGAGCCATAAACTTTATTACTACATGCTAATAGAGATAAACATTACGGTATAATAAAATCACGTTTTCGCTCTGCTACAGAATGTGATGCTGCTTGGAGACTTCAACGCAGATGGAGCGTACATGAGTAAGAAGAAGATGAAGAGCATTAGAATCCGCAGCGATGAGAACTTCCACTGGCTGATCGGCGATGATGTGGACACCACCGTCATCAAGAGCAATGACTACACCTACGACAGGTCAGCTACGTCACCTCAGAACTGCAGAGGAACAGTCAGTTAAGTGAACCGATGTGCGAGGCTGAAATTCTTGTTTGCAAAAACTATTAAAAATCCAGCACACCAAAATGTTCTGTGCAGAACCACGGCCTGATCCACGATGACATCTAATGACATTTACATCCACTCTCTATTACCGAAGCAGGTTTCTATGTAGAGCCTTTTGATGGAAGACCTCTGTCTAATTTGAACACCAAATTTGAAATGACTGAAACTGCACGTCAACAAATGACCACTAGAGGCAAATCCCATAGATTCCTCCTTTTGAGAATTTTTTTTTCACAACTAAAAGCACCAAACAACTAAAAAAAAAAAGTCTACAAAATGAAACGGGGGCCACTGTTGGCTTCAAATCTCTCTTCAGAACCTGCCCTCGTTCACTTTTACTCAAGTGCATGCAACTATTCCAGAGCAGAGTCTATGCAATACATGATGCTGGAAAGTTGAGATCTTTTTTATTTATTTCCAGAATTGTGGTGTACGAAAAGGACATGCTCGAAGCTGTCGTGCCAGGATCAGCGCAGCCTTTCAACTTCCAGGAAGCGTTCAATCTTTCAGAGAAAGAGGTGGGTTTGATGACTTAAAGTTCAAAACGTCAACTAATAAAAACATCTAATGCGCTGATGTGTTTGATTCAGGCTCTGGATGTCAGTGATCACTATCCAGTGGAGGTGTGTCTGAAGGAGAGGGAAACGACAGCAAAGCCCAAAGCAAAGAAACGCAAAGCATGATGGGATTTCACCAAAATAAAATGTTTCTTTCGTTTACTCACCCCTAAATGATGTTCAGAATTGATTGAAGAATGTTGAACTGCACCTCTCTGCAAAAATTTACAACATTTTGATAAACGATATCACAGGTGGAGGAAAATGTAAGAGTCAAGATCAAACTCTGATTAGAATCCAACATTTCAATAAAAAAATATGACTCTCGTAACAGAAGTCTGAACACAATATCCACAGTTCCAAATGGTTCTCCCAGGAGATCATAAACCCAAAGTATTCAGGAGGGAGAACCAAAAGAGTGGAGCAGGACTCATCCAGGGGACGGTGAGGCAGCCTAGCAGGAGTCAAAAAGATTAAAATCTGAAGACAATCTGGATTAGTCAAAACTCTGAAAAGGAACAAAAAAAAAAAAAACGAGAATCCAGAGATTAGTGCTTTGTCTACTACATGAACTAGCACTGCCCCCCCCCTTAAATCCTCTCCACAACCCCCCCCCCCCTCCCCCCGGGTTTTTTTCATGAACGTGTTCGTATGTTCTTATGTTGAGAACTAAAATGAGTGTTTTTACTGTTGAGTATTTACTTCACGTTTTGGATGTTTTAAAAAAAACCTATGTTTTATAAAACAGCACAGAAATCAATAAATAAAAGTAAAAAATAAAATTGTGGAGTTCATGCTAAAAACCATAAAGCATAATGTTACAAATCTTTGACAGAACAGCCTATCAGGCTAAAGATGGGAGGGTATCAATTTCCATATTTAAACAATGCAATATATATTCCTCCCCAGGCTACATTAGCATACTTAGATATATTGACATATGTTAATGAACATGATGATGGCAAAATCAAGCAATAAACACAAATTTTCTGAATCTAAATTAACAGAGGTTTAGAAAGACGGGGAGGTTTTTTTGGAACTTCATCTTATGCTGTAAATAAATTGGAATATGATATACAGTATTTTTCTGAAGCAGTCAGTGTCATGGATGTTGGAAAAAAGATGAAAAAGTCAGTTTTTTTGTGAAATTAAACAATAAATCCATAAATGAAATCCTTGAGTTCTTAGCTTAGTTTTTTAAGTGCAGCTTTTGCAAATAAAGTGCCTGGGTTTATTATTTTTACTCTTCTGCCCTCCACGCTTCGTATTAGTTTCTGTTGTTAAAGCAAGCACTTCATTAGTGACCGTTGTTTCCATGGGGTCCTCGTTAAATATTTAGACGCTATGTGAGCTCTCTGAAAGAGTAGGAAAGCGAGGGTGTGCTCACACGGATGAAGCAGGCCGTGTGTGCGTGCATGTGTCCAATCTCAAAACAGGTTTTCCCACAAAAGCAACTCTCCTCCCAGTCCTGGTCAGACTTAAATAGTCCTGCCTCTGCTCTAAGAGACACATTGTCCTCTTGTTCTCGTCCCACACATCTTCACCTCACTGCTCATAACTATGAGTCTGAGAAGCAAGCGCATCAGCTCCAGCAGCTCCGTGAGGAGCAGTGGGAAGATGGGAGGCTACGGGTACAGCAGTTTGAGTGGCATCTCTCTGGGAGCATCTGCCCCGAGTTTCAGCACAAGCTCAGCTTATTTGGGGCCTCCCATCACCAGCGTTTCGGTGAACAAGAGCTTGCTGGCACCCCTGAACCTCGAGATCGACCCCAACATCCAAATGGTGCGCACTCAGGAGAAGGATCAGATCAAGTCGTTGAACAACCGCTTCGCCACCTTCATTGATAAGGTAAGGTTTGTCCTTTGACTTTCTAAACTTTAGGAACTTGTTTAATTTGAGAACATGCACCAGATTTCTTTGGTAAGTTCAAATGAAACAGAACAAGTTTAAAATTGGGGCCAAATGGTTGATTTCTCAATCAAAAATGAGAAATTTATGTTTGGAATGGTATGGTGTGACTCCCATTTCTATGAGGTTCAATACCTGAGCCAAACTGAGCCGAGTTGGGACAAAATGACTGGCCACCGTAAACATGATGGATAAACACCTGCAGATCTCTAACATAAAGAAAATGGTCACTGCTTGCATCAATGAACAGGGGAAACTCTCTGCAGATTATTGCAAGAATTCAAAAACTCTCTTGTGACGTACGACTGATTTTGCCTATGAAACCAATCATTTTACATCAAGAATCAGAAACAAGACTATGTTACAGGTCTATTGTTGTCTTCTCTGGTTTCTGACTTTCTCTTTATTATGTCATGGCAGACGTGACACAAAACTATTGTGGCATTATTTATGATAACACACCAACTCTGAATGATGGTAATCTCCAATGGAAAAGCAAGAGAACCATACTGGACCAAACCATTTCATACCTGAACAAAAAAAAAATACTTTTGTAGAGTGTAAAACAAACATTCTGAGTGGTCCTTATTTAAAAGTCCTACTCAAATATGCGAAACCAATTCTGTAGAGTACCAGGTGAAAGGTTTGTAGTCCTAATCAATAATTAAGAGCTGTTTGCCGCAATAGAGATGAATTTGGATGGCTTCTTAGCAGGGTTCTCTTCGTCGTCATTGATAAAATATTGATACACCGACGCTCCCTGCCTGATTTACAGTCCTATTCACAGCATCAAAAGAGCTAGTTTTCAGCGGTGGTTCTCCTTGCAAAAATAAAATACTATATGGCAGAGCAAAACTCTTTTTCGTTGCCACCCGTTGTTCGGGCATATGTGCGAGCTCCCGTTGGCGCCCATGGTTTTCGATCAAAGCGTGTTGTTGTACGAAACTTTGCAATGAAAATTTGGGGTGGTGTGTTTCAGGAAAAATCTGTAGTCCAAATAGAAAAAAATTGTAGAGTTCTAATCAAATTTTAAAGGACAATTTTGCAGAGCCACATTCTAATTATCAAATAAAGGAACCAATTTTGGAAGGCTGTCCAACTAGAAAAGTGGTAACTTGTTTAAAGTCCCAAACAAAAATTTGGTAGACTCTATGAGTAAAAACGCATTTTAAAGAGTCCTTTTAAAAAAAGAAAGGAACTATTTCCAGTTCAAAAGCAGAAAGCCATTTGTAGTTCCTATACAAACACAGAGCCGTTTTCAGAAGTCTAATTGAAAAGTAGGAAGGTTACATTGCCCCAATAGAAAACTAGAAACTCAATTTTTAATCAATGAAAGTTTTTTGAGTCCTTAATAAACAAAATCTAGAAGCCCATATTGCAGAGCACCAATTCTCACTCAAAACATTGAAACCAATTGTACAGAAACTCAATCAAAACTAAAGAAGAGCCCCCTTTACGAGATCCACGTCAAAAGAAGAGTCCCCTTTCTTAGATTTCCAAAGTAGAGATCCCAGTTCCAAATGAAAAGTCCCATTTTGTTGTTTTAAAGTAGCAATCTGTTTTGTAAAGTCTCAGTCCAAATCAATTAAATACAGAAATTAGTTTTGGAGTCTTTATCGAGAAGATGAAATCCGTTATCCCCAACAAAACAGAAATTTATTATGTGGAGTCCCAAACCAAAAGTAGGAACCCCAGTTAAAAGGTAGGAACCATTACTTTGCATGGGTACAGTAAAACCAAGAGCATCGATGGAAATGATAAACTCTTAATACCAATCGCTAGCATCAACATCTCAATCCACAAGGGAAAGCTGATTTGGTGGACTCGCATGTAACCGATAGCTCTGTAGCATGACCCATTTCTCTGAAGCCTGTAACCTGATAAAAACAGGTCAGATCTGATCAAGCCACTGAAGACAGCACTATCCCAGTGAGTCTGAAGGAGGCCTTTGTATGCCCCAGGACAATGAAACCGAATCCCAGGAGCCTGCTGGCCTGAAATCGATACTTCAATCGCACTGAAGTACAAGCGAGTCACTGTTGCGGGTCGGGGCAGGGCTGGGTCCTCCAGCACGGGTCCTGGGTCTGCTTTTAAAGTATTGGGAGTTAAGGTTTTTGGGAGAACGCATCTGGGTCAGCACATACTCTCCTGAGTGTTAGCATTTAGTTAATGCGGAGTCGTGTTGCTGTCCTAATGAGTGCATCCTGGCAGGGTGGGCATCAATTAATTCGGTCATGCTTTCAGGATGTGCAGCAGACTGAAGAGCACACAAAGAAGAGCTCTTTCTTCTTTCTTCTTGGAGAAACATGACAGGAAACTAGTCAAGTTTCAAATCTCATGATGCCAGGTATAACGATGTAGTGACATTCACTTGGCGATACAACAGATCCACCTGAGGATTCACCGGAGGTTTCTGTTCGAAGTAGGAAATCAAAAGACTTCAACGCAATTAAAGGAAAAGCAAAAAACAAAACAAAAAAACAAAGAAAAACGTATTTAATGCTCTAAAAACAAGCTTATGTTTAGACACTTTCGCACCTTAACATAATAGTTGTGCGCAACTTAATTTTTTTTTTACTTTCGTCACAGACTTCAAAATGTTACCCAGAAATTTTGATCTTTCTCGAATGTTGAAAACCCTCAGCAAAGCCGTACTGCAGAATTGTATTGACTGTTACCCATCCAGGTGCGCTTCCTGGAGCAGCAGAACAAGATGCTGGAAACCAAATGGGAGCTGCTGCAGGGTGAGACACCTGGTCGCTCCAACGTCGAGCCAATGTTCGAGGCTTACATGGCCAACCTGCGCAGACAGATGGACGTGGTCAATAACGATAGGACCAAACTGGACGGAGAGCTGAGGAACATGCAGGGATTGGTGGAAGACTTCAAACACAAGTAATTAACCAATGACTCTTTAATATTCCCAGGAAATTCAAATTCCAGGGAATGGGTCATTTTGAACTGGTCAAACGTTTTTATCCTTGTTAAAGCACCTGTCAAATATCTGTATGTTACAGTTCCAGAATCCAAGTATTGGAAGCCAAATAAAAATAAAAAAATATACACAAACCGCACAGTTTATATAGAAGCAGATTTGGAAACATGGTGCGTTTGTAAGTGCACACACAGTGAGGCAAAAAAAGTCAGCAACTGATTGTTTAAGTTCTCCAACTTAAAACGATGTGGGAAACCTGCAATTTTCATGAGGTATAACCTTGACTATGAGAGACAAAATGAAGAAAAATAATCCAGAAAAATGACATTGTAGGTAAAGTCTTGGAATAAATAATTTTTAGTATTTGGTCCCCAACAAACAAGCGAGATTTCTAGCGCGGTACAGGTTCAGACCAGTAACCGTCTTCTCGTTAAATGTTTGAACTCATTATCTATAAAAAGACACCTGTCCACAACCTCAAACAGTCCCACAGCAAAAGCTGTCAAAGAACACTAGGAACAAAACTTTAGACCTGCAACAGGCTGGGAAGACTGGATCTGAAATAAAGTACCAAAGCTGCACCACCAGGGAGTCAGATACTGCAGTGCCTGACATGTCTCCTGCTTAAGCCAGAACATGTCCGGCCGTGTTTGCGATCGAGAAGAGAACTGGGAGAAAGTTCCATATGACATAAAATATTTTTGTTTTATAACAAGTTTTAAGCTCACTCAAGGAACTATGCTTAACAAATTAAGAAGGACAATCCTTTGTTTCCAACCAAGTGCAAACAAAAAAAGAATTACAAAGAAAATATACACAACAGCGTTAAGTGGCAAAAGGGCTAGGTGCAAATCTAAGTCCAGAAACAAATACCACTAACATGAATAACAAACCAGAGCAGTGCCCAGACAGCGGAGGAGCTACTGAAGTAGTGCAGTAACAGATGGTGGTGAATGAAAAGGCTGGAGAACGACAGGAACACAGACCCAATGGGAGAGGGACAAGTCGATAGCAAACTGCAATACACAGAATTAAACAATACACCCCTGCACCCAATTTCTTTGTGTTTGTTTTGTCACAGGTACGAAGACGAGATCAACAAAAGGAACAACCTGGAGAACGACTTTGTGATCCTGAAAAAGGTGCGACCCCTGTGTAACTTGGGTTCAGAAGTCAGAAATATTACGAAACACACATCCGCAGGTATGACCTCACTGCAGCATGAGGTCAGAGCAGCTCAGCAAATAAACTGCTGTACTCTGAGGGAAAGTGAAGCTCTCACAACACGTTTAATAAAAGCCGCTCTAGAGAGAACAATGGGAGCTCTGGGAGGGTACAGAGAATGCAGGGATCAGATCACCACTGACAAAGGCCTGGGTGGGGATACGGCATTATTTATACAGCTGAGGAGATCTCCTTTCAGTGGCCCACGGAGAGAAGCAAGAAGTCAGTACTGAATTTAAAGATCTACAAGATGGAGCTCTATTGACGTGATCGTACAAGAGCCTGAGGGAAGCTTCTGTGTTATTCACTGGTGAAAACAGTGTTGTGTTTCCTGCAGGACGTGGATTCTGCATATCTGGTGAAAGCAGATTTGGAGGATAAAGTCGGGGCCCTCACTGATGAGATCAATTTCTTGAGGACCATTTACGACGAGGTGATGCATGAACAAAAAACTACGATTAAAGCTGCGGATTACACTGAAACATGGCACAAGGGAGCGGTCTCATCGTGAGACACTTGAGTTCCATGTGGGGCTTTCACACATGCAAGGTTTAGAAATAGAATATGCAAAGTAAAAAAAAAAAAGAAGAAAAAGATGCAACGGTAGATTATCAACAAAACATTTTCAGAGCTACACACATATCGCAACAGTGGAGGCTGAATAAAGTGCTGTAAACTTGAATCAGATTGAATCGACTGAAGTGCAAATAAAAGCAACAACTCGTTTGTCCTGCGCGTCGTTTAGTGCAGTGTTCCCCAACATCTGGTCTTCGAACCAATGAACTACTTGCACAACTGTTCTGCGTTCTACGGATTATGCTTCTGTTTTTTCCATATATGCGTTCAGAACTCTCTATTTCCTCGATTTTCAGATTATTGTTATAATAACTACAGTAAGATTTTAACCATAGCTACCATGACTGTTAATTTAGAGTTTTACAGTCAACATAACACTTAGATTATTTCCTTTCTTTTAATTAGCCACAGTGATAGATGTGCAGTGTTACTGGGATAGCATAGAAATATAAAAGCAGATATCCAGGTGTCTACAGGAAATGAGCGACTTTCGTCTTTAGAGCATTAAATAGTAGATTAACCCTGCCGTGATTTCACTTGCTTATGCTATTTAAATGTTTGACATTAGAAAATACAGGTATTTAAAGAATAAAATGCCTTTAAAACATACTTTTAAAAATGTTAGCATTACCGCAAAACATTTTAATTGATGGAGGTTTTTAAACTCCAATTCATTCTTAGAAATGAATATTTTTCTGGGGTTATCAACTGCTCAGAGGTTTAATCGGTAACTGCCGAGACATGGTTCAAAGCAGATCTTAGCGCTACACAGATCCAATATGTTTCCATCATTGCATTCACACCGAAGAGCTCTTTGGTCAAATAGATGTTATGAAATGAGCAAAGGGAATATGGAGATAAATTACAGCTGGCTAATGGGGTGCATAAGATTTACTGAACAAACTGAGCTTTCAGCAGACCCCCAACTCTTTTCGGCTTTCTTATCTCGCAGGAGCTGCGTGAGCTACAGGCCAGCATCAAAGATACATCCGTCATCGTTCAGATGGACAACTCACGAAACCTCAACATGGATCACATCGTTGCAGAAGTCAAGGCTCAATATGAGGAGATCGCAGCCAGGAGCCGAGAAGAGGCAGAGTCCTGGTACAAGTCCAAGGTAGAGACGAAAGGTTCTCTCAACATTTCACAAATGCGGAAGTATGAACAGAGCTTCCATAGATGAGCAAAAGGTGAACGCCTGAGGTTTGTGTGGTGATCTTCATGGAAAGAAACATTAGACAACACGAACCTAAACACTCAGGCCATTTTTCTATTAGACCTGACTCAATTATTATTTTGAACCTTGACACTCCAAAAGCATTGTATAAAAGAGTAAATGGGCAGTTTTCATATCTCCAGACCACTAGGGGGCATTGTGCCAAAACTGAGCAAGCAATTCCAGAATAATGTTTTTATAACATATACCAATTTAGAGTCAATACACCGATGCACTGCAGAGATTTAGTCTATAACTTTTAGTCGGCCAGTCAGAGAAACCAACTACTGTATTTTAAAGTTACAATATTGCAATTTTCTTTAAAACAAAAAGATATATTTAAAAATGGTGAGACTTTTATTAGGGGAACTCTAACTAGTAGTTAAATAAAGTTCAGGACTGCTTTTAATAAAGCGTAATCTGAAAATATTGGGGTATTTAAAAATATACAATTGTGTTTTTCATGATGGAAATTTAAAGTTTGACGGTTTTGGATTTCCGAATGACAAACGAAGAAAACAGAAATTCAAGGTGAGAAACTGTTTTATATGTTGAAAATGGGGAGTGAAAGAGGACATTCACAGGTGCATCTCTAATAATTAGAATATCATGGAATATATTTTGGATTAATTAGAATAAGATTTATTTAGAGCCAAGCAGTGATAGTAAGCAGGAGTGGCTTCTGGGAGGTGAGGACAAGCAAATGTAACTAAAAGTAATCCAATTCAAATTGTTGGAGCTACATTAAACGATTTATGCATATTTACCTCAGGTTCATATCTCCAGACCACAAGGGGGCTTTCTGCTGAAATTGTGCATGTAACTACAGATCACGGTTGTTACAACCAACACCAATTTTAATGTCAATACTCTAAAGCGACTAATACGACTCGTTTCAAGTGCAAAGTAGTGGAAGTAGAAAACATACCATTCAAAATAAATGCAAAAAGTAATATTACAGATTAAGATATTTTTGGTATTTGACATCTTTTAAAATAAAACCTCTGATCTCTGAGAGCTCTTATGCTAAATGGTCCTTCTGGCTGGTTGGTCTATGATATGGAAATGCAATTTAGTGTTGGTGCTACAGATTTTCTGTAAGAGACTCCAAATTTGGTCTAATTGAAGATCACACCCTCCTGTACCAGTGTGCCAAATGTCAGACTTAGGGAAGGATAGGGAAGAAAATAGTAACAATAGGTGCCTTTGCTTCTTGGCCCTCAACAACATACAAAAAGAGATGGTGGATTAATTCAGTTTAAGGATTGAGAAAATGTTGTAGATCACAAAAACACAAAGATAGCAAACACACACACACACACACACGCACGCACACACGCACGCACGCACACCAATCAAAGCAATATCAGAGTTTTCCCAAGCGTTCACAACAAGAGAGCCACATTAAACAAAGCTGTTGAAGAGAGGTCCTTTACCATGGCTTAAGAAGAAAATAATGTATGTAATGATCTGTTTTCGTGGCACAGTGTTCAACAGGATTTAACTAGTTTATTATCTCATCTATATGTGTGTGGAAATAAGCGTTTTACATTTCTTTTCATTTTGGTATTTGTTTTACTCCATATCGGACGTGGATCGAATGCATTTTTGTTGTTAAAACTGGTGAAGACTGCGTTGACTTTGCGATATGTTGTGAGTGTATAAGTATGAACCCATCGTCACCTAACTGCAAACAAATCTATCTCCAGGTATCAATAAAGCGACCTGGACCTGATAATATCCAGGTTTCACTTTCTTCATGATATTCCCATCCTTCGAGATGCACTTGATTCAGAAGCTGTTCAAAAGAGACCCAATACCCCAATGTTGACGACGTAAAGATTAAACTAATCAGATTTTTCCTTTCTGTGTTTGTTCAGTTTGATCAGATGTCCTCTCAGGCAAATCAGTACAACGATGAGCTGCGAAACGCCAAAGGAGAGATCGCAGACATCAACCGCATGATCAGCCGCCTGCAGAGCGAGATCGAGGTCATTAAATCTCAGGTGAGGAACGTGATACAGCTACCTCTGTATTAGCCGAAAACATCAAGTTTCAAACCTGGAGTCAATAGGAATTACTTACATTCTGAAAAATAGACAGTTCTATCCTGAAAAGAATGATAATGTGGTGAAAACAAACACCAAACATGTAGCTAAAGGCTAAATGGTCCTGCAGAACATTTACTTTGAAAAATACATTACGCTCGAAGGAGGTTTCACCAAAAAAAAAAAAGAAACTCAAGAAACTCAATAGCCGTTTGTTCCACTGTAATCCACATAAGCTAATTACAGTAATTTTAGAAGAACAGGCAACGAGCTGTTTTCTGACAATTGATGAGGGATCACCATTTTATCAAAGTCCTCAAAACAACATCCTGAGAAGATTCAGCCGCTGAAAGCTTCAGTGACTGCAGTGAAAGCCAAATTACTCCACATCTCTGCTCAGCTCCAGCAGGTGCAGCTTGCTTTCATTGCTGAGGTGAAGGACGGATATGGGAGGGACCCTTACTGGGATTCTAAATTACCACTTCACCCATAACAAGTGCAGAGCATTGGTACCAGTGACACTGGTCCTGGTTTAATGCACACTTGATTCAAAAGGAGTAAATCCTTTCACATCATTCCCTTCTAGGTCTCCTTTCAGACATGCAACCTGACCAATCACTGTGAAGCATGTTGCTACATCACTCAAAACATGGAAACTCAGAAAATAATCTTAAAAAAAACTTCAATAGTGACATCATCTGCAGCATTCCTGTTTCAGTAAGTGCCTACTCCACCTATTGTCAGCCCTGATTAGGTGCAGTAGGTCCTATCATTAAGTCCAGATTGTAAATAATTTGCATAAAGTCCAAAAGTCAACATTTATGATTAGAAAATCCTGACCAAGACGACTGAAACCCGAAACAGCCGCAGATTCACTGAAGAGATGACGAGCATCAGAGAAGGGCTCTATTATACCCAAGAAAGATAACCTTTAATAAAGATATAAGTAGTTAGTCTTTCAGTGAATCAATGAGATTAATATACAATCACTGTTTTAATTTACATTAATTTTGCGGTTGATTCAGTAAACAGAACAATGTAAAAAATATATACAAAATCATTGGAAGACATTTGCATATGTTGGCAGAAAATGGTTTGTTTAATGTGATCAGAAACACAGCTTAATTCTCTTAATCTTTAATATTTCATTAATTGTCTACTTATAACTAACTTTTACTTTTGAATGTTTACATTTTATTACTTAAGTGGGATTAGTAAGCTATGGTTACAAAAAAATAAATAAATAAAGACCTCAAGTCGTTTCAGTCATGTTTTAAATGTTATTAGCGTGCTAACCTGGAGAACCAGATCGCTGAGGCCGAGGATCGCGGTGAGATGACGGTGAAGGAAGCCAAGAGTCGCATCAAGGATTTGGAGGAGGCTCTTCAGAGGGCCAAACAGGACATGGCTCGCCAGCTTCGAGAGTACCAGGAGCTGATGAACGTCAAGCTGGCTCTGGACATCGAGATCGCCACCTACAGGAAGCTCCTGGAAGGAGAGGAGGATAGGTAACGTTCAAATAAACACTTGAAGCAATGGAGAGTATGTTACTTTATATCTAGTGCTAGGAATGAAGGTTAAACACAATTAGATGGTTTGAGAAAGACTTTTATTGATTTTTGATCATTTTGCATCCCAATGCTATATATATATATATATATATATATATATATATATATATATATATATATATATATATATATATATATATATATATATATATATATATATATATATATATATATATATATAATTGGTTGACCATACACCTGACTAAAATCCTTGACTTTGTGTAGTTGTAACTATAGACTATAGGAATTTATGGTGGTTTTAAGACAAACAGTAGAAACTCCAAATACACAGTAATTTTGCATTTTGTAAATTTATAAAATTGTAATTTTATGGTACATGGTGAAGGGCTACATGTAAAAAATCCCTTTCATTGTCTGAATGCTTGCTTGATATAATAATGACCTTCTCATCTTCCCTGCTCTCAGAATCGGACAACAGCCCATTGTCAACATCCAGGCTGTTCCCAACTTCAGTGAGTGTTCTTTTCATAGCAATGTCAAATACGCAATGACAGTGTTGAGGCTTGTCCAGATGCATTTGAGCATTAGACATTTACAACCAAAACTCAGACACAATTACGTTTTAAGTGGTTGTTTTATGCAGTTTTACCTCCAGATATTTTTAAATTGTGTTGGTTTTCCTTTCAGGCTCCAAGGGAGTGAACGGATATCAGCAGAACAGCTCTCCGTCCCCTAAAATCCTGATCAAGACGACTGAAACCCGAAACAGCAGCAGATTCAGCACTCACTGAAAAGATGATGAGCATCAGAGAAGGGCTCTATTATACCCAAGAAAGATAACCTTTAATAAAGATATAAGTAGTTAGTCTTTCAGTGAATCAATGAGATTAATATGCAATCACTGTTTTTATTTACATTAATTTTACGGTTGATTCAGTAAACAGAACAATGTAAAAAAAATATACAAATGATATACTGTAATAAAATAATTGGAAGACATTTGCATATGTGATTATTAACACTTTCAACAGGAAACGATATTTGCTGCAAAAATAAACAAGCTCATTTGATTAACATGTTATAATGGGTTTAAACAGATAACATTTTTGACTCTTTAGCTAGCAGCTATTACTGTAGCAAATACGTCTAAGCAGTGTATTTCACATACATAAATAATAGTAGATCCACATTTGCCAGCCTTATAATCCAATGTGCTGTTAATTTCTAACTTAAAAACCATAAAACTTCCCTTGACACAAATTATTCCACGTAACACCTGCTACAGAAACACGCTTTCAGGCACAATCTTAAATTATATTTGATTTAGAAAACAATAATGATCAGATCGACAATGTTTACCCATAACTTGATATTTTGGGTAAATTATTAAACACAATATGGCATAAAAAGAGTAGTCCTTACCTTAATATTAAGAGAGTAATGCTTAGACAAAGGTTACTTAGCATTAGCATTTTCTTGTCTCATTGACGAGGGCAAACCTAAAGATTACCTTCTTATGGTATCAGAAATAAATGTCATTAAACTACATCAAACTGCGTGAAGATTCGTGTGAAAGTCTTATATTCGCTTATTAAAACTTGAACCATTTGCTACAAAAAGTAATATGGTTGATAGTTAAAATTATATATCTTAAAAAAAATAACGGTCATCGAGTTTCACCTCAGCATTGGGCGGGAAGAGGGACATAATCGTGTGACGCGGCGGTCATATTTAAAGCTTGACAACACCGTTGCCATGGTTACTCATTAACAGAGTGACTCTTACCGATAGATTTTGTTATTATATTTTATTAGTAAGTTGTTTGTTTTGTGTTTTTAATATGTTAAAATATCAAACGATTAATATTTTTGGTAAACATCAAACCCCTGTACAATTTAAAAAAGCGGGAAGAGGTGTCATATCGGGAGCACCAGCCATCTTGTTTGTAATCTTAGTTTCCACTGCAGGTTATGCTGTGTATACAAGTCTTGTCTGATTATTATAATTATAAGTATTCGTTTTTAAACACTATTTACTTGTACAACTGTACATTTTAATATTTGGCAAAAGTATATTATGCTATTCAAAAATTACATATGAAAGGATTACATAGGTAGGAGTCGCTCTGTTTAACGATTAACCATGGCAAAGGTGTAGTTACCCTACAAATATGACAGACATGATGATGTCACTCCTGCTCTATAGAGGCAAAATGTGACAACACCTCCTCCATTTGTTGAATCTGAAAGCCTTGGAAGAATTCTGAGGTAATACATGTAATGCATGATTATTGTTGATAATTAATGTACAGTACTACAGAAGGCAATTAAATAAGAATGTAACATTTTGTGGTTAACCAAATGCATTCATGTATAGAAAGGGAGGAGGTGTCATCACATGGGCCAATTTGTTTGAATTCTTAGTTCTCACCAGGAGGCGTACTTACATTTTTTCCAATGTAGGATGTATAAATGGAGGATGTGATGTCATTCCTCCTGCTCCATAAGAAGATGTGCATTATTTAGAGAGCTTAAAACCGAGTAGATACAATAGACATTTTATTCATTATTTAGAATTTGTACATTTATTTATAAAATGTGTGATTATAATTTGTACAAACCTGTCCACATACAAGCAGAAATACCATTTACAACTGATCCCTGATCAAATCTGTGAAAAGTAAAATTAGTCCACCAAGTTAATCACAGAAAGCTTCCTGAATTGTTTAAGGGATGCCAGGTCCACCGGTGATGGGTAGGTCATTACTGCTGGGGACAAAAGCAATGACCTGCATCTGCATTTTTAAAATGCATAGGTTTAAATCTAAGCCCTTGATTTCCTAAACACTATGACAGAGCAACAATGGAGGATCCATTCTTTATTGAAGAACTAGAAAGTTAAACCCAACCAGTTAAAAAAAACTAAATACATGTTTTAAATAACTGTCCAATCGAACACCATTAGCGCCTTCTCTGGCTTTGCATTTAGAACTGCATCTATTGTTTTCATCATTAAAAACGATTCTGATTTCTCAAATATTTTGAACATAGCAATAAATATCATCTTAACAACCCAATTTAAAAGAAACACATTATAAGAAAAGTCTGTTTGATCCCGTTAAATCATCTCCTTCTAAAGAGCAAAAGACTTCGGTCCCACGAGGTGTTCCCAAAACTCTGCATCAGCTCCATGCTGCAGTGCTTTTCCAAATGCTGCCCAGCATGGGCCGCCATGTCCCCTCGAATCTCAAGAGCCTTGAAGTGGTCGAAATCACTTCGGCCTAATTTACGTAGACGTCTCGCGGCAGATCGGTAGCATTTCCACGGCTGAGCCTCCAGTAACAGATAATCAGAGAGAGAAGCCAGTCTGGCGAGAAGAGACTTAAACCCAGTGTCCCCATGATTGAGATGAACCCACATGGTCACCGCAAAACATGTGCACAGGTGGAACCGGCTGCGTTTGTGCTTCTCCAAATAAGACGATAAACAGATCTGACTCTCAGCATCATCTGTGATGTCCAGAGGGATGAACTGGATGTTTCGGGGAAAAGGGTTGGAGGCTTCTGCCCGGAGGATTAGATCTTGGTCCAAGTCAAATCCAAGCAGATGTAGTTTACTTCCAGAGGCGTTCTTGCCTAATAAATGCTTGTAGAGAGCCACAGATAAGTCCTGGGAGAGAGTGACAAACAACAAAAAGATGCGAGTCATTTATTGTCTTAAATACAATGCAAAAAAGCTTTAAAGAAAATAATAATAGTACATCATTAAGCTCTTAGGCTTACACAGCTTTACATAATGTGGATGATGGAAAATTTGATGAAATTAAGTAAATAAAGTTTATTTATTGGGCACATATAAAACAGCACATGTGCAACCGAAGTGCTTAACAAGGCAACAACTACATTAGCATAGAAAGATAGACAAAACAGAATCAACAAAGTAAAATATTGTAATATGTAATATGGCTGACAGCACAAATATATCAAGAAAATCAATAAAATAAAAAACGAAAAGTCAAATCAACACCCAACAGCTTAAATGACTGCAAGTAGAAGTGATTTTAAAATGCCAATGTTCAGAGAAAGGGTATTTCCAGCGGCAATTCATTTCACAATTCACAGTGAGTACTGCAGTTAATCCACAATTTTATATTACCGACCAACTATAAATATAAATCTTTAAACAAAAATCATTTTAAATGATTCCAAAATTCTTAAGAGTCCTATATATATTCAACTTTGGTAAAGTGGTTTAATCTTATAAAATTACATATTAGTTTTCTTTTCAAATATTTAATTGTCCTACAACTGTTTGATAATAATAATGAGCACTTCATTTTACCAATTTAAAACACATTTAAATGAATAAGTTTTTTTATAACAATTGTTCCTTATTAATCAACAATTGAAACAATACAATTCACATTATTTTTTTAAACAAACAATATTTAAAATGTATCTGTTCTTAGAGTTTTAAACTACACCGTTATACCCCTGAATTGCATCCCACGTCAAGCATCAAAACGGGTTCATCGCCAGAATCCAACCCCAGGTTTTCAAGCAGCGCCTCAGGGATCAAACCCAAACGATTCTCGGGTGGGTTGAAAGTGTAGTAATTAATAAAGTTTCCATAAGTAGCAGCACCAGGGTCTTTAGTTTCATCAGAATTCACATGGCTGTCTTGAGTTTCCATCTTGAGTCCGACATCAAAACAAACCCTGATGGCGCGGTACACTGTGAAAAGTAGTTCCGCGTTGTCTGTTATCTGCTTAGAGTAAGTGTAATTTAAAAAAAAGTGTCATAATAAATTATAATAATGCTTAGTCTAAAATATTATATTTTGAATGAATAGTTTTAAATCTCTGCAAAATCTATAAATAAATCATTCTTCCCACATTCAATTGACCCTTCTGATTTACCATAGCGTTATCAAAGCTCTGCGCATGCGCTCAAACCTTCACGCTCTGACTGACATTGAGGAAAGCACATCGTTTCTTCGCAATTCCCTTAAACTGGTAAAACTATCACAATTTATTTCAATTTTGTTCATGATTACTGCTCATTTACTAACGACAACATTGGACGTGTTTTTTATTGGAAAATCGTGAATTTCTGATAGATTTTAGTAGTAGATTTAGATTTTTTTTAGCTCAACTGTTTTCATAAATGTAAGTTACACTAAGAATTATAAGTATTATAGTTAGCTTTATATTCATTTTATGAACGTACACAGGGTAAATTAACACAACGTAAAGCTGTCTTACTTATGTAAAAACAACACATTAATGAAGAATATTGAAATATCTTTTGTTTACAGCATCCCCTGTGTTTGCAGTCCAGATTTGCACGATGGTGAGCGGGAAGCGTGTGGCTGATGTCGGATACAAGCTCGTCTCTGGCTCCTTGATGCTGCTGACTGTGTACGGAGCATTTCTGTGCGCCGTGAGGGTTAAGCAGTACCTGGAGTGGAAACATCGCACGCTGGAGGATTCGAGTCAGATTTCACCAGCTGAACCTGTGAAGTAGTGAAAAAGTCGAAGAACTGTACACAGACGAGGAATCATTGTGATGAGACACCGCTGCGTTCTTGATCCTAAAATGCTTGTGTTTGTGATTTATATGGACCTCAGAATAAATATGAAATGTTCTCTGTTTAGTTATTTGTTTATTAATCCGTCTCCGCAATCACCTTTAAATAACTTTATTGTAAAATCTCCTGAAGAGCTCATACTACAGAGATTGAATTCACCATGAAATAATCAGAAATAACTTCTCCCTCTTAGATGCAACACAAAAAGGAAGCAGCGTTCAAAACGTCCTTTCATTGAGGAAGCAGCGACTCGGGGGTTCAATGTGGACTTATGGAAGTTTCTTGTTGAGGTCAGCCTTTAGTTCAAGTCTCAATGATGCATGCCTTTGGGCTGGCACAGAGGTGGTGGTCCCTTTTTTAAGATGGGGAGGACAGAGAGGATGCCTCAACTACAGGGGGATGGCAATTCTCCATGGGAAAGTCTATTCGAGAGGAACGATGTGGTTTTTAGATTATTCTGGAACATTAAACGAGCTGTGTACCATTGACATGGTGCTGGGGGGCTCATGGGATTGTGCCTAACCAGGCCACATGTGTTGTATAAATCTGGAGAAGGCATTTGCGCCCCTCAAGGGATGCTTTGAGGGGTGCTCTGGGAGTATGGGGTTCACACGAGGATGTTCACATTGGCTTTATCGGACCAGGACCTCCCCTGTGCACAGTGGCCAGTTTGCAGCCCAATGTGAAATGGCTGGGATGAGAATCCGCACCTTCAAATCCGAGTCCATCGTTCCTAGTTGGAAAAAGGTGGTATGTATGCCCTGTCAGAGTTGGTAGAGTCCTGTCGCTTTTTGTTGAAACACCTGCTAATAACCTGATTTTTAATCAATCAAACCCGCCCAAATTATGTATAGTTCACGGAAATAAAATTATTTCACTGAAAAAAGGATTTAACATTTAAAGACAGAAAGGTCAGATTTTGGCAAGACAAAAGTTTTGTCACCTATACAGAAATGTACTTCAAATACAAAAATATGTCCAAATTCAGTGGTGCTGTGAGACCAAAACAGCTTGCATGACTTCCATGCAGTTTGCCAGGGATTCATACAATTTGTAGATGAAGTCACCAGGAATAGCAAAGAAAGCAGTCTTGCATGCCCCCCAGGGTTCATCAATATTATTTGCTTTCATGTTTCCTCGGCTTGAACAATTTTGTATGTGGAGATGGAAGGATGTAACATGCTGCAGAATTTGGTTTCTTTTATGGTTGGGAATATAAGCGGTAGCTACGATTTCTTAGTATTGTAGCTACCGCTTATTGATGTTTTCTTCAACCCAGCAGATCTCTCTCACACCCCCATACTGAACGTAACTTCAGACCGCGATTTTTCTGACCCCCAACTTTTCAAAACCTCAAACCTCAAGTGTTATTGGAGTAGGTTTCTTTTAACAGACTGTGGTTCTGGCAACTTGGTTGCTAGGTTGAACAGTCTGGTTGCTATGGAGGTGTCATAATTTAATATTGCCTTTGTCACTATAAGTGATATAAACCAACCCCCATGTCTAAATCATATACCACAGCTGAGATAGAGTTCAGACAATTCTTTTGTTGCCTTCGTCAATTTCTCTTATTGACAATTATATCAAAGGTAAGTTTTCACCGTTTCTAGATTCAAATACTTTTGACCTCCACATGTTTGGTCTGTTTGAAACTTCTATGAGTTACAGTTATCCCATGTTAAATCAATAGAAAATTTCCCAGAATTCCTTTGTTGGTACCAGTCTGGAAAGATTTAGCAACTGAAGTAAATAACAATATTTGCCAAGAATCTAAAATGTAGATGAAAATAAATAATAAATGAAACCATCATTTTAATATTTAAGGCTTTGCATCAGAGCGATGGAAAACTTTTATTATTTCATTTAAAAAAAACAAAACATAATAATATACACTTATTTCCTATGAACTGCATAAAACACACTTAATATTTGATCCCGGGAACCCTTCAACTGGAATTAAATAGATTTATGTCATTAAGTTCTCCCCGACCATCAATCAGTGGTGAAAACGCAACAATTTTATCCAAACGCATCACATTACAGGAAGAAAAGGACCCAGCTTTGATAACCTCCTTTGGTTTTCGCAAATAAAAAAGCGATAGAAAAACAGCTCAAGTGACAAACACATCAGTAACCGAACAAACAAACAGAGGAAGAAAAGCAACGGTGAGAGGGAACGATACAAGCATCAAAATCTGAGGACTCGTGCCCCGGATTCAGAAGAAACGTCTCCATGTTTCGTTCCTTTCATCGCTTTTCTCCTTCACAAGCTTCTACGTCAGTCCCACCATCAGTAGAGAAACCCCACGGCTGGAGGCTTTCGCTAGTTTTTCCATCATGTTCTGGTGAGCGACAGGGCTAAGGTTGCAACAGTTCATCACTCACAGGAAGTGTCACCAGTCATTGTGGTTCTGGCTCCAGGGTTTTGAGCCAAAATGGCCGTTGGAGCCATTTTCTCCCCGGGGCGAGGGGGCTTTGAGTCGTTCTTTGGGTGTGGATTCAGTTTCCTCCTCTGAGCTGCTCTCGATGTCGCTCCGGTCGTCTTTGGACACCTATATAAAGATAGGTTAATACTGGTGCTTCCAGAAGGGGGTGCCGCAGGGCTTTAAAAGCCACACACTTCCTATTTGAGCATTTTGAGTAAATATAATAAATGCAGGACAGGAGCTTAATCATCCTTCCGAAATATCTAATAGTTTGGGAACCTTGACTATTTAGACCTTTTTTCTTACCATTTAAGTTAAATATAAAATGCATTGAAGGAAAAGAGAAAATAAAATGATGCATATATATATATATATTTACAGTTAAGGTGGATAATCATATTGACCTTAGTTTATATTTTATTTTTAGTTAAGTAACTACCAAAAATTTACATATTTTAATTTCACACTGAAATAATTACAAATCAACACATTGTTTAAAATTGTAAATAAATATAAAATGAATAAATATAAACATTTTCTTTTATCTATGAAATAGCTTTTTATGGTAGAAAAACTAATTAAAACCATAATAATAACCAAAATAAATGAAACTATAACTAAAGGTCTTTGGTTTGCAATTAATTTAATACATATTTTAACAGATAATGAAATTTCAGTAGAAAATCAAATAAAAAAAGTTTCAATTTAAATAAAAAGCATCAAAATAAGAAATCTTTTAATCCGTTTATTATTTTGAATATCTGCTGAAATCTATTATTGCCACTTAATTCCTGGTTGGAATCACGAGGCTCTGCTGGTGTCAGTCCATCACAGGAAAAAGCAAATCATATTTTAAAATAACATTTAATACGGTTAACAAATAAAAAAAAAAACAATTTCAACAAAAAAATAAATAAATAAATGCAGAATACTTCTCAACCTAATCATTTCTGATACTCGAGATTAGAAACATGCTCAGAAATAACGAAGCTGAGGAGCTGAAGGTAAAGTCTCAGTAAAGACTCGGGGAGAAAAGCAGACTTACAGCCCGAGAGAAAGAGAGCGAGACAGAGCTTAGCAGAAAGAGTGAAAGAGCTGATTCGGGAGAGGACAGGAGGAGAGGAGCTGAAAGCCTGGAGCGCTCCTCCAGAGAGAAAGAGAAGCCAGGTCTGCAGAGAAACCAGAGAAAGAAGCACTTGAGCATCAGACGTTCCTCTACAGCATCATCTCTACAGACGCGGACAGAGCAACGGGGCGTGTACCTTCCCGCGGGTCACAGCTTTGATGGCGATGCGGGCGATGAGGTAGGACCAGATGAGGTGCAGCACCTGTAGCACCAGCAGCAGGCAGTTGAAGAGCCACCAGGACGGGTAGGGCCCGATGATCTGCCAGCTCTCCAGCAGCGTCGTGTTCAGGATCCTGAGGCACACAAGAGTCACCGTAGACGAGCAACCAAACACTCATGCCCACATTCATCCGTTCATCACAATATGACACAAAAACATCCCAATGACACCGATGTTTAACCTAAAAGACCCTGAGCTTATGAACCAGCGTGTGCTTGTGTTCTCAGAAGATAATCCATCGTTAAATCCCTCAAACTCTAAATGTTTTTTGATTATAAGAGATCAGATAAAATAAAAAAAGGAAGCCCTTAAACGACAGTATATTCATGGCTTGTTTTCTTTAGAAGCTCACAAACCTCACATTTTTCTAAAAGTTCTGATCGTAAACTGCTTTGTCGCGAGCGGCTGCAGCTTCTTCAGTGGAAAAACTACTAAGTTCCAGGAAGACGACATCACTTCGCGGTTTCGTGTGTGACGTCATGGGAATTCTTAGAAAACGATGACGTGATGAACCCCTCGATTATAACGTCGATATATTGGGTAGAATTATCTGCATGCACACGAGAAGGGAACAGCTCTCGGAGAAATAAAGATGAGCTTCTCCTGTAGGTTTGAGCTCGTATCAGATAGAGACGGCGAGCAGTGCGTCCGGATCAGAGCGGATCGTTCCCGCTGAGACACCGGATCCAGACGCTCAGGTTTCACTTCACCAGAGGACCAATCACATGACTGACGCTCTGCCGGTCACATGACCCCCAGGGTACCTCTCAGCATCGTGAGGGTTTCTGCAGGTGTCTACAACACCAGGCAGACTGAAATAAAAGATCTTCTTTAACAAAACCCCAGAAAACTATGAAAATACAGATTTGAGGACAGAATTTTTAATAAAGCACCGAAGAAGAAATGATCAGCAGCATTGGGAAGAGTTTAGTCTTTTACCAAAATAGAGAAAAAAAAAAACAACGTGTATGAAAGATTGAGATATTTATCAATTTAACATAAAAAAATAAGAACATCAGAGATCTAAATTAAGATTATTAATTTAAACTCATTTTAATGAGAAAACTTGAATAAAAACAACATAAGTACAAATTAAAGTTTCATAATGCTTAACAATACTTCCAAATAATAAATGACATTGAAAATGTGTAATATTTTATTTACAATAAATAAAAAACATACATGGTTATATATAAATAAAATCAAATAAAAAAAAATTTACCAACAAAACAAAATGTAGTCCTTCACTAAAATGTTACTAGCTTTGGAGAAATGCATCAGTGAAGTCCAAAACTGTTAAAAATAAATCATGAAAAAATTACTAAAATATTAATACAACTGCAAACATAAATAAAATATGTGTTTACTTTTACTAAAACGAACATTTAATAACATTTTTAAGTACCATTACGAGACACTGACCAGAAGGGGAAAATGAAGAGCCGGGTCCAGAAGAAGATCACCGCAAACACCACAAACGTCACGTCACACAGACGCTGGTATTTCGCATAGTTTGCTAACTTTGCGGCCTGCAAGAGGCAGAGTGACGGAGAGGAACGCGTGAAACTGAAAGTTTCGTGATGTGTAGGCGCTCATCAGAAACGGCGGACGTTACCTCGAGGAGGAAGTCAGAGGCGTCGTGAACGCACATGACCAGGCTGCCCACCCGCACCATGTTATTGACGTAGGAGAAGCTGATCAAACCGATCGTGGCCAAGTGATGGATGAACATGATCAAGAAATCCTGCAAAGCACACGACACAAACCGTGAAACCGCCATCAGTGCGACTGTTGCAAGCACAAAGCAAGAAACTACAGCAAAAGTGATAAAAATAACTAAATTATATCTCTAATAAAGCACTAAAAATAAATAAATCAATAGTAAAAATAAACTAAAAGCAATCTGTGATCAAAAAAAAACACAACTAAGAATAAAGACAACCAATAAAAACATAAAATAAATCAGTAATAAAAAATACATTAAATTGTATACAGAAACAATTTAATGTTTAGAATTTAAACATTTAAAATTCAGAAATGAAACATTTAAGGTTTAAAAAGTACCGTAAATATACAAAACAGGTTTATGTTAAAAATAGGCACTTTAATGTTTAAAAATACATTTTGAATGTGTTTTAAAATTCTAAAAAACAATTAGAACTAAAAATATATATAAAAAATATTTTTTTTACAACAGGGAACTAAAAATAAAATAAATATAATAAAGTATTATTTAAATCATAAAAATAATACACAATAAAAACGATTTAATCTTTTGCAAAAGTAAAAAAAAAATGTCATTAAAAGCAATGGAATAAAATCTAAAAAACAATATAGAATCAAAGGCTTTAGTTAAAAACACAACTATTTGATGCTTTTTACACGACAAACATTGAGTCCAGCAACATTCTGAACTGCTCACCTTTCTCTTGATATCGATGAACTGGGAGAACATGAGCGACCAGTAGAAAGCCAGCTCCGCCGTGTAATAATAGTAGAGCCCCGAGCTCAGCACCTGAAACAGACAGAGAACACGTGTGATGGGCTCCCGTCAGGGTTTGAGCTTCAGCATCATCTCCGGCTTTACCTGATAGGGGTAGTTGTACCAGCACTGCCTCGTATCCCACATCCAGGGAGACTGCAACACACACAAACACACCGTCAACATCCACTTTTAACCTGATTATAGCAGCAGTGTAAGCGTAACCAGGCAAAATACATCGATCCGGTTACAGCTTGAAGATGATCAAGAACCAGATTAACGTCCAAAAACCAGATGATGCGTCCTCACAGTCAAGATAGAAGGTTTTAAATGAAAGGTTTTCTAAGATAGACACATGGAATCTGGTCAGCGAGGATGCTCTTCCGGCTGACGGCTGGCTAAAACTCTCCATGGCCTGCATCTTCTTGGTTCATTGTTCTGCTGGAAGGTCACCTCATAACCTGTTATCAATGCTCCAGCTGAGGAAAATAAATTCTCATTTAAATCTGGATAATATATGGACCCGTCTCTTCGATGCAGGTGTCTCCAGGTGGTGGAGATGGGGTTTTGTGGTCCATACGCAATATTTATCCTCCTCCAACCACAAAAATGTGATGCCAAACAGCTTTAACCAAGTTATATTAGAAATGAAATCAGCCAAGCTTCATTTGAGTGCAGTGCCAAATATCACCACTGGAGGAAGAAGTTGCTATCCATGGATCGATCACTGCATTTCAAACTATTTCACTTGATTTAAAAAAAAATCTAAATTAGATTAAGATATTTAGAAACAAATTAAAACAAATTTACTGACACAGCAAATGTCCCAAAGAAGCAACTCTACCAATTATTTGTTTAAAGTCATATTAAACTAAAATCGAAAGCATTCTCAGCGCTAGTACAGTCAAACATAACTGACCTGCCACAGGAAGTGGATCCCGTATGTAAATACACCCAGATAGAACGTAAACCTCCACCTGCAGAGAAATAATCTGATTATCTGACGTGTACGAGCTCATGGAAATCCATCAATTCTTCATCAATAACCGAGTTGAAAGACTCGACGTGTAAATAAATAAAAAAAAGTTAAAGATGAAAAGTTCAAGTTAAAGGAGAAACAGACACACCTTTATATTTGTGCCTTTCATACGAGATAATATTGGATCATGTTCGGAGTGTTACAGGAGAGACATTTCTATGATGCAGCTTGAGGAATGACGTCATTCCGGGTGAAGAATAAAGAGGGATAAATGCTGTTTGCTTTTGGGATTATTTGGAAATTGAGCGGGGCTTTGATGAAAGTGCAGAACAAAATAGCACAGAGGAGAGTGATCTTAACTATTCAGGAGAGATTGGAACGCTGGGAGGACTTCAATCCCAGTCTCTGGATGCATGTAACTGGGAATCAGACTGCTGAGACTCTGGTGCCAACATTTCCATGTTAAACTGGCAGGAATTATAAAGAACCAGGTCGCCATTGAAACGGAATCAGCTCAGAATAGAAACAAACCATGTTAGTGTTGAAAGGGAAGCAGGTTGAAATTGAAACGGAAGCACGCCGTGACTGAAATAGAAGCATCAGTATTGAAACGGAAGCGTCAAAACTGAAATGGAAACAAGTTGAAATTGAAACAAAAGTGGTTCTGTATTGAAATGGAAACGCATACGCAAGGTTGGCATTAAAAGACTAGCAGGTTGACATTGAAACGAAAGCAAATCGGCATTGAAACAGAAGCAGGTCAGCGTTGAAATTGAAACAGGTCCGTATCGAAACAGAAGCAGGTGAGAATTCAAATGGTAGCAGTTCAGAATTGAAACGGAAGGTCAAAATCGAAATGGAAGCATGCCAGTATTTAAACGGAGGAATGATGAAACAGGTCACAATTGAAATGGAACAGCATCAAAAGACAAGAAGTTCTCTTCTAAAATGGAAGCGAGTTGACATTCAAACGGAACATGGTTCACCACTGGAACGTAAGCTGGTCAGAATTAAAATGGAAGCGGGTAAGCAATGAACCAGAAGCTGGTCGTAATTGAAACTGAGGCAGGATGGAATAGAAACACAAGCTTGTTGTATTCAAAATGAAAAAAAGAATGGAATTTAAACAAAAGCAGTAAGGAATTGAAACGGAGGGAGGATAAAATGAAACAGAAGCAGGTTGCTGGAGATGTCTCCAGAGCATCGGAGCTTTAGATTGCACGTGAGGGTTTATGGTTCCATCGAGCTCAGTTTTTCAGTGGATTTGGCTTCTGTAGCTTTACGAGTTGTTGCTCAGGTGGTTCCCCTCACAGCTCCACGTTTTAGACATTTCTGCGCTGTGTTCATGGAAATGATTGGAACATCTTTATTCAAAACTTTAGATGGAAGACAAACCGAAAGCACTTCTACTCAACACTTTACAAGCTTTGTTGTGTAAACTGATGCGGCACACACTAGAATTATTCATATTTCAGTGAGCAGAAGGAGAAGCTCAGACCCACATGCTCTCGCAGAATTTGGTTCGTGTGCTGGGTTTGTCCTGGTTTCTCCGGTGTCGAAACCATCGCTGGATCTTCCTCTCGTCCCAGTCCAGCTGCTTGGACAGACCCTCCAAACGCCTCGAGTCTGGACACTGAGGAACATTAACCAAAATCCTCACTTTTCCATCAAATCTGAACAGAACAACTTCAACAATACGTTTCACACAGGAGCTCACTAAAATGTGCATCTTCATTCCCAACACGGTTATGTACTGGGAGCGTGAAATTATTTTAGTTCCTGGGAGAACCACAGCCCCTCTTTCAGGCAGAGCGGTACCTTTGTGATGGATGTAAACACTTTCTCGAGGACAGCGTTGGGCTGAGCTCGGCGACTCAGCTCTGTCTGGATCTGAAGAACAGAGGCACATGGACCCGCAATGAACCTGGCCACGGAAAAAAGATCAGATAAACTTTAAAAAGAGTTCAAATATTTATCAGCTCACACAAAAAAGAAAAGCCACTATAGTATTATAGATAAATACATATTTAAGTGCTCTTTTATCAAGGCTTGGATACAGAAAATGTTCATAAAAATATTCCCTTTAAAAAAAAGATATATCCCAATATACTGCTTTGTTTTTTAAGACATACATCGTCTTAATATTTACATGTGTTTGTCCATAATTTAATATGTAAACATTCCTTTTTAAACAACTTCAAACCATTCAAAGATTTTATTCATGTCAGCCTCTCTCCCGTTACATATTAGTTTTTAATTTTCAAATGCATTAGCTCCGTTTCCTTTTACCAAACCTATCATTATTAATGTGACAACCTACAATTAAATCTGTAGAGATGAGCAACAGCAACTGGATTAATCGTGAAAAACAAAGTCTGCAGCTGGTGCTTGTGACCCATCATCTGCAGAGATTCACGAGCGCCAGAACAAGACGTTCATTTGACTGATGCAAAATCCAGCTTCACTGCCAAAGCAAATGACCGGCTCATTAATGAACCCCAGACACAAGCCCAGGAAGATTTCACCTCCTTCACATCGACAAACAAATCATCCAGAGATCCCTTTGCATGCTCTGATCCAAATCATCAGCAGAGGATCCTTGAAGAAGTCAAATTACGTTTAAGGTCACATGTCCAGTTTTTCAAGAGAACCTTGTAGAGGAAAAGTAAGCTGCTGGGTTTTTATCTGAGTTGTAGTTCTAAGAGCAAGAGATAAAGGAAAATGTACTTTGAATATTCACTTGGCGAATTACAACTCTACTGCACAGTAGATAGTGTTCGAGTTTATCTAGCTCCACTCTAAAAATACTATATTATTCTTAATAAGTATATATAAACATTAATTTTGTAATTAGTTTGTCATGTTTTATGCACAAACACGTTCCATGTCACCATACGCTTTCCAAACCTTAAAAAAAAAAAACTCTCATTCAAAATAAACTTATTGAGGTCTAGACGCTTTTTCTATTGTGTGATAATATTTAACTTTTTCCAAATTATGTGAAAAAAAGAAAGGCTTTAAAAAAAAGTTTTTATACAGTGAACAATGTTCAAAAGTACTGTTTACATTTCTGCATTTGGCAGATGCTTTTGGCCAAAGTGACTTAGATTTCAAGAAATGAGCAAATTTCACACAGTCTACTTAAACACCGCAAGTAGATTGATAACAGTAGTGTTGATTAAATCTGATCAGGAAATGTACAATTTAAAAGGCCATTCAATATCCCCAATGAAATGTTGGAATGCTGAAACTACGATTCAAAACACGAATGCCAATTCAATAAATGCATATGCAGAGTTTTGAGATGAAAATCTCTGATACGGAAACAATTCCCTGTGCAAATCATTAAATTGAGAGCTTTCACATCCTCATCCCAGTTAAGAGCGGTCAAAGTTCCTGATATACAGCTCCCTCCAGGTCTCCAGGAGCATAAAACCATGGTTTAATGAACACACGCCTCTGTAATGAGCCGATATACTCAGCGGCCCAAACAACGTGTTGGGAATGGTTGTTTTGAGCAGTTGATTAACCCGGGCTCGTTTATGCTCAAGCCATCCACAAACACAGTGGAGGGAGGTGAGGAATGTGACATGCGCAGGAGAAAGCTTGCTGTAATTAAAGAAGAGGCTTCATTGGCACCGGAACAGAGGCTCGAGAGTTTGGTTTGGAAACCAAACAGAAAACTTTGGTTTGGTTGGTAAAAATATTGTAAAAAAAAATGGTTGTATGGTAAATTTATGTATTTGTTCTTTATCATTATGTTACTGCTCCAAAGCCTTTTAGACACAAATCAAATTAAATGTGAAAATGAAACAAATTTCATGTTTAAATCTTAGAAGTGTCTGCACACACCGATGCATGTGACAATCCCAGCGAATGTTTTAAATTAAGGAGGATTGGCGCGACCCACCTAATGTTTAACTTTGATTTCAAACATAACCTGTAGGTTTCAAAAAGGGTAATTAGCTTTGATACTTTTTGTTTTAAATAAACTTTACAATGTTACATTATTTGTATGGTATTTCCAATTAAATGTGAGAAAATCGTCTTTCCTTTTCATTTAGACTCCAAATCAGTGTCAAAAAAGTACAATGTAGCAGAAAGTTTAAGGTAAATTATCATTCAGTTGAAAACAGTGGGGTTTGAATGAAAATGAACACACACAATTTATACTTAAATGCTAATGGTCTAACTGGATTGAATGATCTATGCTAAGCTAAGCCATCCGTGTTTTCACCAGATCTGGAGAGCAGCTAAATAGATTTCTTTCATTTTACCTTGAACATCTCAACAATGCTTCGACACTCGATACGTTTACTTCATTTATTAAAAGCATACCCATCTCTTTAGTTCACAGCACAGGTATCTAATCAAAAGGTGTTTGTTAACAAAGTACACTCTGAGTTTTGCTTCTAGGAACACTGTGTTCCTCTACGATTGGCTGCTTGACTCATGCATGAAAAACATAATCGTGTACACATAGAATTTCAATTTAATTAAAGTACATGTAGGACTTTAACCTGCTAAAATATGGATTTGTAGCAAACCACCACCAGTTATCACACTTTTATGTCATTGTTAGAAGTCGGAACACAACCTTGCAAAACCAGGAAGAGGTTGAATGTAATCGTGAAAAATTGTCCACATTATGAAGTTTCCATCCGCTATACGTCTGAGCTTAAATGCTATCAAGATCACTTTAGGTTGCTTAACACTCCCCGTCTAACAGATTCCCTTTATGACAACAGGGTCAAAGTGACGGCGGCTCTGAACTAAATATTAGCTCAGCATTGAGAGCTTTGCTCCAGACAACACTGAAACCTCAGCAAGCAAACATTAGAAACAATTCAATCGGAGTTGAAGGGATAGTTCGCCCTATAGGTGAATGCTAACATTTCTCTCTGCAGCTAAACTAAATCCAGCGGAAGAAATACAGAGACGTTTCCTTCTGGTGAAACAGGTCTTGAATAATCTGCAGCTAAACTCATTAAAGCAGCAGCAAGTGGAGTCACATGACCCTCTGTGTTTTGTTTCAATGAACAATGGGAGTAAATGGAGGAACATCTGAAGACACAAACTAGACTCCACACGAGACCAGGGAAGTTTCTACGGTGAGCGTATGGAAGGTTTTATCAGACACAATGAGAGAAGGTTGAGAAAAGGCGAGATATTTTATTAAATCAGCTTGCAAAAAGATCGATAGACGAGCCTCCAATAAATGTTACCAACCGTGGAAAGCCATGTTTGGTTTTAAAGCAAAGTCAATCATTGTGGCCAATATTAAAAACATTTCTGCTGCACTTAAGGTTCCTGTGAGCTCAGAGAGCTCCGTAATCCTTACACGGAAGACATTTGGGACGACCAGAACTAGAGCTGGTCAAAATGAGCTATCCGGGAGAAAAGTCTTTGTGAGAGAGGTAAAGCAGAACCACCAGATCACTGTGACCTCACCACATGGCTGTAAGGGGGTCTGAATACTTTCCGTTTATTTGAAAATATTACTGTTTTACAGACGAAACAAACTCCTAAATACATGAGTCGCATCTCTTACTGAACTTGTTTTCCAATGAATGTTCTCATAGAACTCTTTTGTATTAGGGTTTAAAAGGCTGTAAATTTCTGAGTGTCTGAGAAACCGAGCTTTAAAAAAACGGTCATTGAGAAACCCGTTCGACTGCATTATTTGGTGATGGTCTAGTAAAAGCAAATAAATTACCAAAACAAACCAACTGACAGATATTCATCAGTTCTTTACAATTACAGAGGAAATAGTTATTGTTGTTTTTTAATTTAGCATTTAAACACAAATACAGACAATCAGAAAATTTGGTTGCTAGCGTAAACAATTTAGTTGCTATGGAGCTGTCGGTGATATCATAAGTTGTTACTATGATCAACAATCAAATCCACATTTAAAAGTCAACTGTAAATATTTAACCTATTCTACAACCTGAGGTTCAAATACTTTTGCACAGTGATTGGTATGCCCCTGCACAGACTGGTGTCCTTGAAGGAAGTTTGAAGGTTCAAGGAGCGTCTCAACAATAAAAATGTTTTACAAGCCGACATAATTATGAGCCATGTCAAGATCATCCTGCAAAGACACTGATTAATTGTGACCGTAACAGGAGCAGAAGTCAATCTGAGGATCAAGCACTCAAAGTCTCATCCATTTCTTCACATTGAAGGCTCCACGGTGAGCTCTGGGTTTCAGGACATTCTCTCACTAACTCGATTTGATTCTCTGATAAGTGAAACATGACCCGAGCGCGTCCTAATCTGTGTCTCGATGACTCTGCTGAACAGCATATGACACATTCGAGTCATTGAGATCCCAACCGCAGAGTGGCCATAACCCAATTTTAGACAATTCAGAATTTCAAACATGAAATGGTTGTAATCTTGTTTACTTGATATTTCACAAAGCATAATGTACACGTTATGAACCTTTCTTTCAGCACTTTGAATATGCTCATGAATAAATCTCGTAATCACATCGTTAGCTGTGGTGAGTGCAGCAAGCGCAGAATAATTATCTAATAAAGTCCTTTTCACAAAGCAACGGATACTAGAAGACCTCACACGGCTTCATCCTCATCCTCTTCTTCTAAAAACCCAATGACCTGATGCCAGCTAATCGTCACTCAGTCAAACTTCGATTAATCGCTGCTGAATTATTGATAAGTCCTCACGAGAGGAGCCCCAGCAGAGGCATTAATAGTGAGGCGAGAGGAGCGCTGAGGAATCATGGAAACAGACGCTCTGGATGATCTGATGCGCTCGGTATGAGACTTCAAAACATTCCTCGCCCAGAATCAGCCCAAACATGTGCGGCGCGAATGAACGAGACAAAGAAAGAGTACCTTTGGTCTGAATGCAAAGGTCATCCCCAACCTCCACAAGAGAATACATAAAAAAATGGTCAGAAATAAATACATTTATAGAATTTCTGTTGTATTTTTTGTTGATTTGATAATGACCCTAGTATTGTCAGTAAGAGTCAACCAGGTCTTTTATTCTTTTTTTTTTAAACTGGGTCTGCCAGAACATTTATTTTGAAAACCACAGTTGCTTTGATTTTCAGTCTGTGAGGTCTTATATTTTGAAGAACTTTTATTTTACAAATAAACCTATTGGCCAATTCTGAAAGGCATCTATATCTTCATAGATATTTAGTCTAAAATATATTTTACTTTGAAATTACAGGTAAACTGATTGAGAGTCTGGAAGGTCTTTTATTTCGAAAAGTAATGTAATAAATGATTTGTGGACTGAAAGTTGATTTTTAGTCAAAATGGTTTTATTCTGAAAAGTTTATTAAGTAACGTTACACAAAATAATAAAATGCCGATAAACAAAAAAAAAAGTCTTTGTAATAAGACTGTATAAAACCCATTTCAAAGTTTACAAAAAATCTTGAAAATATTGTAACTTTTGTAACTGTCCATCTCTTGTGGTGTAGGGCTGGTGAGACACATATGAAATGTGGAGTTGCACATGGAGTTACAGTTTCTATTCCCCATCCCAAAGAGCTTTCCCAACTTTCTTCACTATACTACCTAAATAAAATTTTTTTTTAAAAGGAACTGGACTAAAATAATACTTTTTTTTAATCTTTAAAAAAAATGAAGGCGTAAACAATTCCAAATCCAGTGTAACTTTAACTCCATAATAAGTTTGTTGAGTAAATGGAACTATAATTTACCCTAAACAATCCCTGTAAGAGTAGAACAGTCTGCAGTGGTCCCTGATGAATAATGAAGCATGAGACTGATGAGGTAACCAGCCCCCTGAAACCAAATCACCCCCACCAAACTTGACTAATTGGCCTCCCCACTGAGGCCGGATCGACCCCAGACACGGTGAAACATGACATTGATCTGTGTTTGCCTGACAACTCACCAAGAGAGACAAAGCAACCGAGACTCAACCAGGAGACACTTCACCCAACGCTTGCAAGTCTGTCATCCTTTACTCCTCCTTCTCTCGTTTCAGAACCTGTTCGCGTTTCTAGATGATGCAAGTTTGTTTAAAGAGCTCTGAAACCACTCCAGGGTAAGATGCTTGAGTGAACTATCCCTTTCGGTGATGGCTTGACGAGCTCTCCTAAGAGAATGAGGACTGGCTGGATTCTCCAGGATGTACTCGTTCACCTATAAAAACATTGGTTTACCTTGAGGCTAAAGCAAAAAAAAAAAAAAAAAACTCACTTGTCCTTCTGTCTGTCATTTATACCATCAATCTCTCCATTGGATTGATGGTATGACACCTTCCATTCATTCTGCTGTGGCCTTGGGCAACCAACTTCACCCGCACTGCCCTGTATGGATGAATGTGACTGGTGGGGTGTGCTTGGTCATGTGCAGGAGACCATAGACACAAACTGGCAGCCAAGTTCTGTCACCACCGCCTTATTATTATTAATAATCTGACCTTGATTTCTTCCATCTGTCCATCCTTCCATCAGACCTTCCTTCCTTCACTCAGACTCCCCTTCTTTCCATCAGAACCTCATTCCTTTCCTCAGTCACATTCTCCTTACTTCCTAGCTATCATCAGACATTCCCTTTATTCGTCCATTCAACCTTCCTTCCTTGTTTTATCCAAGATTGCTTCCATGCATTAGACCAGTGATACTAACTAATTTTTACACAAGAGCCACATTGGCAGACCAAGGTTAAGAGGAGAGCCACTGTTACGGCAATTTGACAAGTTAGTAACATAAACAACATTTTACATATATACTGACTACCCCACATTAAAAAACAGCACAAAACAAACAGAAAATAGTCTGTCCATTTGTACTGAAATTTTCTGTGCTCATCTTGTTATCTTCGTATCTTTCGCTTTTTACTGTGCAATGGCACCTGGCTGTTTGCCCCCTATCCCGCGTCGTCTTCGTGTGGAATTTCGTCTCCTTCGTCCTCCAAATCGTTATCCTCTGTATTCCGTACAACACTGTGGCTCTGTCCGTCTGGTTTTTGTCCAGTTTTTACTAGAAATCAATCCATTTTGTGCACGTAACCATGGCTAGTGGTGCTGACCGCTGAGGATGTGCGCTTGCTTCACATCACCCGCCGTGAACTTTGACCCCCTTTTGGTCAAAGTTTGATGACAGTAAAGCGAGTACTATGGTGATGCATATGTTTATGCATGCTATTAGTATATATAACGTTTACCATATTCCCAAGGCGCACTTTTAAAAAATGTATTGGCATGGCTGTGTTATAGTGTTATATAGGGTAATGAGCTGTGAGCCGCGCATTCAGTATCAGGGCATTAGACCTTCCTTCCTTCCATCCATCCATCCATCAATCCATCAGTCAGACCACCTTCCTCCTTTTCAGACCTTTCTTCATCTCGTCAGACAGTTCTTGCGTGCATCCCTTCAATAGAACTTTCCTTAATTTCTCCGTACAACATTCAGTCCTTATATTTTACATAGCAAACAAAAAAAAATAAAATCTAGTGCTATATATTAGCTCCATTACATATAAAGTATATCAGTGCAATATATAAGGGCCACGAAACCACCTTGAAGGGTCTGGCTACCAAATTTTGAGAGAAGTGTGCGCCATACACGAATTAATGAAAAGAGAGAGAGTGGAGAGAAAGGGATTATGCAATGCTACCATCCAGCCACAAACCGTGCAAAGCACAAAGCTATAGTCAAATGAGAGGTTTACAAGGTTTCTACAGAACCAGTGCAACCAGAACAGACTGGATGGGTTAGAAGCTTCTAACGAAGTATCAACAGGTTCCTCAAGATGCTTATCATTCTGAGGAGTCGTTCTGGGAAACACTTCAAATCCTACGCTAACGTGATGCTAAAAAAAAAACAACCAAAGCTAAAAAATGAGCTTTGGAAAATTGCAAGCTACTTCACCGGATACAAACACAGCGTCCCAGTAAAATCACAAACAAATATATCTGCAAATCCACTATGATGCATTGTTGGATGAATTACTTGATCGATTGTTGTGATTATTAGAGGTCAAGCCTCACCTATTGCCATCTCTCTACTTTCCAGTCACCTGAACTTTCAAGACATAATAGACAGTTTGGGTATATAGTTTCCTGATTTCATGTATAAAAGCATTCAATCGTGAGCAGGAACTGACCAATAAAATGACTTGTGTGCAGCTGAACCCAGTTTTTCCCTCATGTGAGGTCCTTCCCAGCAAATGTTCAGTGCAAGAATGCTTCTGCGTCTATTATTAGACCTGAATTTAAAATATTAGTTCAAGATGATCCCCAATGTGCTTCCTGCAGACACTCTGCAGCAGATTCGAGGATCTAATGCGACAAATTCATGTTCTGACAGACCACTTGTTATGTGTGTGGTACATAGTTTCAAATAAACAAGTCTGTAAAAAATGTGTGGATTTTACTATGAATTCCAGGCCAGAAGATGGCAATTTTACCATTTTTAAAAATCAATAGTAGCAATGTTAAAAACACTCAAAAAATAAAAATGGTGAAAATGTTATTTATGAATATACCCAACAGAATCAAACAAGCCCAGAAATTGGCCTATAGTTAACCCCACCCCTTTACTAATTGCTGCTGACACAAACAACCAGAGAACATCTCATTAGCATGTTTGGAGAAACAACGGTACCAGATTTCATCACGGCTACAAAAACAAAGCTAATACATGACCCAACGGAAAACAGCGGATAAAACAAACAAAAAAAAAACATCCAGGAACAAAACATTGGTTCACCGCCGAGCCTTGAACCGACAATATTCTAACTGGAAGGCCACAGTGCTATAATACGAGTTAAATCAAAAGTTTGCATGTTCTCTTCGTGCTTGCGTGGGTATCCTCTGGACACAAATCAAATTATTTGGGAAGTTTTCCAATTTATCTAACTCACATCATAACTATAAACAGCTTAACATGAGTTTATACTTTGTGTCAAGCCGTTTGCATTCCTTCGTACACAACCAGCCTGTGCTAGCACGTCATAAATGCTAGTCAGTGGTGCAGTGTCTACCGTATGTTATGCCCGGTGTCTTATTCACTCATATTTTGTGAGAGCTTGAGCGGGGCTCTGTGGTGTAGGCCGTGTGAAGGCAGTGTAAGCGCACCTTAGACACACATTTAATTGGCAATCAAATGGCAACTCCCTTCCAAACCATAAACACTACACCTCTACATTGACTGGGAAGATCCCCTGAACAGCTCATCCAGGATTCTCTTCACTCTTCCAAAAGTACTATCCTTCCAAAAATAAATAATGTAGCTTAAAAAAAATGTAAATCTAAAAACACTAGTTATACTTATACTATTCTACATTTTATATCCCTATAATGTTTTGGAGCATGCTAGCACCTTTGAGCTTCCAAGTTAGCGAAAACTTAAAGTACACTTAAAATCAAAAACTCTGCACTCCCTGTCCCATAGACTGTTCTGAAGGAGTGGTGTTTGTTCTTCATTCATTTTACAGTACCATCACATCAGGGTTAAACACGTGACCCTACTCTAGAGCTCAACAAGGAAGTCCCTAGAAAGCATGCTCAATATGATAGACATAGAGATTGCAGCGGTGGGTGTAAAATAACCCAATAAAAGCAGAGAACAATGCATTCAATCCTCTTTACTGAGGCTAGGCCTTAAGCCAGTCAGCTGACAGAGGCAACAGGCTGGAAGTTCATGACCAGGAGGCTGAAAACACTTACCAGACCCAATTCTCACACTCCAAACTACATCTTTACGAACTCCACACACGTGCACACAAACTTTTCATATTAACTACACACAAGAAAACAAAACATCCTACTTTTACCGAAATACAGACCAACTTTTATTGAAAGACAGATTGTCCCAGTTGAGGAGGTAACGTAAACATGTGACATCATTTAACTTCTAAACGCAAGTCCATATTTGAGCAAAATGAATTAAGTTAAAACAAATGGTGTTTACACGGAACGTGTTAGGTTAAACGTATGAAATTACTTTAAAGACACGTCTGGTTGAAAAGAAACTAAAAGCTTGTCACACAAAGTCGTACCTCTCGAAAAGTATCCTCACCGCGAAGATCCCCAGTGCTAGCGGCAACGCGGACAACAAGTGCCCGGCTTTCGGGTACTCTACTCCGGGAGCGGGATCGGCGAGATCCGCCCAAGTGACATTGTGCGGAAGCCAGAAGCGCTCGTTCCAGAACCAGGCTGAGAGCGCAGCCATGTTAAGAGAAACTACAGAATAAGAGAGAGAGGAAGAAGAGAGCGAGAAGAAAGAAAATATGCGGGTGACAAATGATTCACCGCCCACTTCTCTCCCTTTGAATGTGGACGTGTTGAAGGTGTTTCCACACCCGCGATGATGATGAGGCTGCCGCTGCTGCCCGCTGCATGAGGAAGTGATGCGCACTACGTAGACAACAACACAGCGACGCACCACAAAATATTACATAAAAAGCATAGCTTGAGTGCTGTTGACATCACATTGCCTAAAATAAATACTTTCCACAATGTTCAAAATAGTGTCAAAACGATTAAAGACAGTCCTATAATAAAGCGAGGAAAACAAAACGTTTTATTATTGCATCGCCTTTTAATAATTGTCATCAGGAAACCTACAGTCGTTCCCCAGCTTTAGAAAAGCGCGCGAAAAAAATGACGGTTTTAACGGTCTTCTAAAAAACCGTTAAACATTATTTACAAATGGCATTGAATAGTTCACTGCATGCTTAGTATGGGAAATCAAAAGCAAGAAAAAAGAATTGCATACTGTACTTTCTTTGTTTAATCTCTATCCCCTAACATTTGTTTTTTTTATGATTCGCTTTTACTTTATTTTCTTTTTGTTACTTCTGTAATATATGTATTGCTCATATATGCTTCTATATCACAGTACTCAGTGGGTGGCACTGTTGCCTTCCAGTTAGAAGGTTGCCAGTGACCTTCCTGGAGGGAGTTTGCATGTTCTCTCTGTGCTTGCGTGGGTTTCCCCCACAATCCCAAAAACATGCGGTTAGGTTAATTAAATAATCTAAATTCCCCTTAGGTGTGAATGTGTGTATTGCCCTGCGATGGATTGGCGACCAGTCCAGGGTGTACCCCTCCTCTTGCCCAATGTGCACTGGAGAGGCACCGGCAGACCCCCGTGACCACAAAAAAGGGAAAATGAATGTTAGTACAGTAGCATAATAGAAGCAATTTTTAGAAAAAAATATTTAAGTGATATATGGAATTCCATTTACATAATCATTTTTACTGTAAAGGTAAATATTGAAAGTGTTGAACATAATAATTAACAAGAATTACTTTTTTCGGAGGAACTATAGTAAATGTTAATGTTTGGAGATATTTATTCTCAAATCAAAATGTTATTGTTCATTGAGCAAGGCAGCCCTCAATGTTGGCTCTTCTTATTTAACGCCTCCTTGTGTGCAAATAAGTAAATTGCAGTTTCAAGCACCTACAGATAAATTCAGTTGTTTTCATTCTTTCATTTTCCAACCCCCTTATTCCTTTTTACATTAAATTGATTAAAAGAATTAGGAACTACTTTTCATAATATAAAACAAATGAACCAAGCTTTACATAATTTAAAACCACAACATAATACATTTTAGTGTAGTTTGATTAGATTTAAAAATGTTATCTTTATGGAACTTTATTACTATTTATTGCTTATTAATTAAATATGTAATTATTTGAGTTAATAATTTATTAAGAACCAAACTGTAAAACGATTAATGTGTCTCCAGATACACCCACACACATAAATCATAATCAAGTGATTAAATACTTATGACACAAATTTACAAATACATTTAAAAAAATCGTACAATGCAATTTCTGTATTTTTCTTTTTCGATTCTGTATCTCAGAGTGATCAAATTGTTATTCCCCTCACTGCATGTATTAGCAGAAAAGATATCTATAAAACAATGACTAAAATAATAAATCTAATGGAAACTGCATGGTGCTTTAAACTATTGCATTGTCAATTTTTCATGATCTAAATTTAGTTTATTAACAAGTCTTCTGTGAAAGCTTTTTCAGATCTGAAGAGCACAGATGATAAAATTATCAGAAACACACACGGCTGTGGACAGTACAAAATGTATTGTAAGAAAATCTCTCATAAAACCAAAAAGGAGTGACAAACTGACACTGCACGATCCACATCATCCATCCAAACATTCATTAAACACTCGTCTCAAACACAATGGCTTGGCCACAAATCGTTTCCAGTCCTTAACATAACGTCCACTCATCCAATTGCTCACGAGAAAAGAGATCCTGTGTAAAACTGCAGCGGGTTACTGGTCCTGGAGGGAAAAGTCTTGTGCTGCAAATACTTAAAAACAGTCCGAGCAGAGCTTCAGGCAGAAATGCAGCACGAGCGTCCATTCACAATGAAAACGTTCCTCACAACTTCCTGTTCATTCCATGTGCAAAACAGTCTGAGATTAAAACAAGTCAAGGCTTCCTTTCAGCTCAAATCTGTAAAAAAGTCTTTAAATGACTATTTATTATTAGTAATGGAAAGTGCTAGCTGAGATGATCCTCTGTAATCGGTCGAAGCGACCGTAGAAACCGGCGGCAAACAAACGTCCACGAGCAGAAGAATTACACACTTTAAACGACATCCATTAGTTAACGACAGGAATCAGCGACACTTACAGCTTTTAATGAGGATGAACTGCCAAAAATATGATTTTCTACTCAATCTTTACATAAATGCCAGCAAAAACAGCTTTCGCTATCGTTTACGTTTTGTTTATGCAAACAGTTGTTTGTTTCATTCAACCAAATTTTTGCCAATTTAGCTTGAGGCTTGTTTTACTTGTTTTTTTATTTATAGTTTGTTTATACAGACGTGCTTTTATTAAGGTTTTAATTTGAGATTCGTTTTGCTTTTGTTTGAGATTAGTTTTGCTTTGGTTTAGAATTTGTTATCGGTTTTGCTTTTGTTTGTCTCTTTATGAATATTTCGATGCCATTTAACTTTTGTTGAGCTGTTTTCACTTTCGTTTAGATGTTCTTTCACATTTGTTTAGCCTTGTGTTAAACATTTGTATGGCTTTAGGTTTTTTAACCTTTCATTTTGTTTGTCATTTTAAAGGCATTTGTTAGTTATAATGTTGAACTTTTTTTTTTATTTTGTTCAGATATTGTTTTGGATTTGTTTATCTAAACAAAAGCAAATATTCCAATTGTTAAAATTAATTATTTGTTTAGTTGTTTTCCTCATTTTGCTTTTCGTTGGTTTTTCTGCTTTTGAGAAACTTTAGTTCAGACATTTTTTGTATGATTTCAGTTTAAATCTAAAGTTTGACCTTTTCTGATTTTCATTCATTCATTTAGTTTAGCTTTTGAAAAACAATGTTTTGTTTAGTTTGTTTACCCTAATTTTGGTTTTGTTTAAAGATTTAATTTAACTATGCAAAACTGCAGAAAAATCAACTTGATAAACAAATAAACAAACGAATCGTCTCTATTAGGGAATCTGTTGCTTTAAGAGTCAAAGATTGTCTGCAGATCGTCAACTAATGGAACGTTGTCATAAAGTGTTAGGCCTCCTCCGTCACGACAGAGACGTCCGGGTCTGAGAGGCGGCGACTGGAGGAAGATCGTGATGAAGATGAAGTGAAGAGGATTTCTGCTCCAACCGTGATGTACAGGGACTGGATCTTGTCCTTGCGCCGTCCGGGACATTGACGCCGGTCGACCCGCTGGACTCCGGCAGGCAGCCGGAGCTCACCGGGGATGATGGGATTGCGCCGCTGGAGCTGGAGCCTGGGGGAGGACGAGGCCAGGACGGGGGGATTAGGAGGAGCACATAGTTTGTAGGTTGAGGGTGGACACAGTGTTTGCCCTGAGACGGGAGACAGAAGCAGTCGAACCCAGAGAGAGAGAGAGAGAGAGAAAGGTAGAGAGACCCATAGAAGAAACAGAGTTACTCCATCACCCCGTGCAAGCAGACGTCAAAGATCAGTGTATGGACGATGAAACAGAAACGCCTCATTTTGCAATTATTTGGTAATATCCTCAGTTTGCAGCTGAACATAGCTTATTTTGTTTCAGTTTCACAGTCCAAAATTCAACACCATCTTCTATAGTTCATGCATTAAATGTGTAGGCATAAAGAATTTGGACGATGAAAATGAAACACCTTATTTTGCATGAATTTATCGTATTCTCTTTTGCAGCCAAATCATTTAAAAACATCTCTAAGTGGATTTCTCTCACATCATGCTCTACTTATCTTCAAGTCCTCTACTCAATAATAAAAAACAAACAGCAGAGCATGCGGAGCAGGGGAACAGACTCATGCAGAGGCAGGAGGAGAGTATCTGAGGGGTGAAAGTACCTCAGGACTGACCTTCGCTGTCCAGCAAAGACTCCGAGCTCACGGACGCCTCCGAGTCCAGATTCTCCTGATCCGAGCCCGGCTGTTCCAAGTCTGGCAACCTGCACGCTATATCCTCCCTAGAACAGATGGAAGATGACTTCAAACCGGTTCTTGAATGATTAGAGAATGAATCTCCTCGTACTTCTCCTGCTTGATGGACTTGATGCTCTCGATCAGGCTCCGCTCGGTTTCCGTGTCTGAATCCAGAGGTTCATTCTCCGGAACCACACACAGATCAGACACCCCTTTCTCTCGAATCTAGAGGCAAAATAAAAATGCACAATTAACTGAAATCTTGAAGTCGTGGTTGAAGAGATTGACTGGTATCAGGTTCCTCCCCCAGAAATGAAAAGAAAGGAGAGGAAAAGAGAAGATCGCTGTGCGGTTAGTTCATGAAGAATAAGGAAACTCTCTCCTTGATGAAAGTGAGGCTCGAGGAACAGGTGAAACTACTTGATGTTCAGAGGTTACTGACTTGAGATCAGAACTGCAGCGAATGAAACATTTTAAAGGAAGAGCTTTAAAACAAACCAGAGTTGCGTCATTTTAAATTCTGTGTGAAAACCACCAAAAAAACACCCCCCCCCCAAACCTCCTGAAAACCTAGCATTAACAGAAAACATGCCATGGGGGAGTTAGTATGAAGGCACCTCTACACACTGCATGCATGCTAGCTACTCGACTACATGCTAGCCACCTCTAGCCGCGTGCGTTTGCTCCTTCATACATACCGCCACTTCTTTGTAAGGAGTGATAAACCTGAGAGGTAAAGGCCAGCACTGGAGACAGAAAAGAGCATCGTGGACGTTACTTTCAGCGAGATCCCACAGGGAAATGGAATCAATTGGGGTCGAAATTGGTCAAAAATAGACAAAAAGAGTTTTGCAAAAAAATTGCATACTTAAACAAAAAATGGAAATAAATAATAAACTTCAAACAAACAAAAAATAGTTTTTTTGTTGCTAAATTTACATCTAAAATGTCAACACACAGTGACCCAGAGTTCATTCTGCTTTTGCAGGTTTGTAAGTTTAGACCATGAGGTGGTGCTGTAACCAAAAAAAGAGTAGGCCCACGGAAAAGATTGAGTTCTTTCTTCAGTAATAATGGTTGAATCAGGGTTAAAATAAAACTTATTGTACAATAAAAATTCACTTATCTATTACAAGTACTAACAACTTCATTAACAGACATTTAATTATTCATTTGAAATCAGAACTTTGATGGGAAAAAATTTGACTTTGAAATTTAAAAAAGAATTCTGACAAACAAAAGTTAGATTCTTGAGTTTAAAATCTGAATTTAGAAGAAACAAAGGCACCATTTCTGAACATTTTGAAATCAGAATAAAAAAAAAATGAAATTTTGAGAAAATTATTTGAGAAAATAAAATTTTTACAAAAAGGTACAGGTTTGAGCCTCAAATATTTATTCAGAAGTGGAGATTTGTTTCTAAAGTTTTGAACGGAATTATGAAGGAAAAAAGTTCCTTTCCTTTCAAATTGTAAATTTGAAAAATATTTAAAACATTTCAAATTAAAATTCTGCGAAAGTGAGATTCTTTAGAGTTGAATAATAATAAGAATTCTGAATTTAATAACAGAGTTCTTGAAAACAATTCAGATTTCTTTAATTAGGAAAAAAAAATAGAAATCTAAAACCAGAATTTAGATCGTATCAATGATCGGTAGCCAAGGTCAGAAACTGCAATTTTCTTTTCTGCTATGAAGTATCTTTTTTAAAACAAGTGCTCTGTGGTGAACGCTACCGTGTGTTTTCTCTTGAGCTTCAGCTGATTGACGGCGAGGGCCTCGGCGTACTCCAGCTGCTCGATCTCCTCCATCTTCTCGTTGTATCTGCGGATCTGTTCCAGCAGCAGCATCTCCACACAGCTGAGGAGAGAAGCGCTCATCTTTACATCCCTTCACATCAATCAAACTCTGGGAGAGCTCGCTGGAGGCCTCACGTGGTGGTTTTGGCCACGTCCTTCATGCTCAGGAGTGGATCGGCGCTGTCCGGACAGCGGAGGATGCAGGGGGCGAACACGATGGCCAGAGAGTTGGGGGTCATTCGGTTGCTCTTCTCCTCCTTTGCAACCCTGAAATAAACACAAACTAATGCATCAAACTCCTCTGCTTTTAAACATTCTTGTGATTTTTTGAAAGTTTAAGTATTTTGCCTGTGGTAAAATACACATATCTTTCCACTTTGGAACACTTTAAAAAAATAAAATAAAATAAATCGCATTCAATAAAAAGACAAAAGCAAGGTTTTGATTTGGAGCTACATGAATTTCAGTCGAGAAGATCTGTACCTGACCAGGTGGAACACGAGCCTCTCCAGAGTGTTGAAGTGTGCTGTGGGAAGCTGCTCCAGAACTTTATAGATCGCTTGTAGCTGCTCTTGCTTCTCAGGCAGCTCTGGGAACAAGAGACTTAAAGAATTAAAACACAAAAACGAATGAGACGGGAAATTGAGGAGTTATATCCTGAAGGATATAGAAACGAGAAGTAAACTCTGAGCGGTGGGGACAGACCGACGGCTCGCAGGAAGTCGTTGTAGTGTGTGAAGGTCAGGAGGGGTTCCGGAAGCTCCCTCAGCCACTGCTTCACCAGACCCGTGACCGCATGGATGGGGTAATCCTCCAAAGATACGGTCGCCGGCCCTGAGCACAAAAAGATACAGCCATTACCAAAGCACAAACCAAATATCATCTTACGAACCACTCTTTATAGTAGCACAATGCTAGCAGGAATTAGCTACTTGCTAATAACTTTATAAATCTTTTACAGGTGAAGAACATGGATTAGGATGCTACCATCAGAATGCTAACCTCAATTAGCAAATAGTTAACAGCCTGCTAGCAAAGTGAGCAATTAGCTAGACTCTCACTATTGAGAGTGCTTTCCCAAACTGAGATCTTAGTAGAACGCTACCATCACAAACATCCTGCTAACAAAAATGTGTCTAAATAGCTGACATCAATTAGGATCCCACTGGCTCAATGCTATAAAATATCACTAATGGAATTTAACAATGCTACGACTGCACTAGCACAATGCTATCATTAGTTGGCAACAAGATAGAACCTTACCAGTGAAATTTAACGTCTTAGACCAGCAGAAACTATTAAATGCTAACAAGAATGAACAATTAACTTGATTAATTAAGATTGTCCCTGCTATCATGCTAGCAGGAAATAACAAATAGATAGTATCTTCCAAATTTAATTTTATATCTTCGATAAGTAGGACCTTATTTAGCACAATGCTAACAATAATGCATGATGAACCAGTATCCCAGATGCTAACATGAAGAAGCACGACGTTAGCAGGAAGCTTTCAAATTAAATTAAATATCTTCGATCAGTGGAAAATAATATTTAGGATCTTGATTAATGAACTTGCTAGCATAAGTTAGCATCTAACAAGCTAATAGCATAATGTCTTATTAGCATGGAACATGGAAAAGGGATTAGAGCCATGAGACAGAGGTCTCCACCCCTCCACCGGCTGATTCTTGCAGTCTGTGTTGACTGTAAATATTTTACCGGCTTCCAGCTGTTGGTGAAGCTCTTTCATACGGTTAGCGGAGCCAGACTTCCTGTAGATCCCCTCGGTGTAGAGTCCGTTGATCTCCACGTGCTCCAGCAGGATCCCCAGCACCACCGGCACCGGGTTCTTACTGCTGACCAGATGACCCACGTGGACTCCGAAGTGATGGGAGCCGGCCTCATCCTCACACTGCAGCCAAGGGATTACACAGATCCGTTGAGATCGATGCATGGGACGCAACGGCCACACAACGCTTTAAATCTGTTTAAATCTGTTCTACTTCCATCCATCCGTGCCTCTATTCATCATTCAGCACTGAGAAGAAAGGTGTGCTCCTCACCTTCCTGGAGCAGAATGAAGAGCAGTCAACAGTGATTTTGCTGATGCACTTCTTGTGGCAAACCATTTTACAATCTGAGAGACAAAGAAAATACAAAGAAACAAACTCTAATACAAATTAAAATCTGTCAGCCTCAGTCAGCTTTTCTTCATTTAACAAAGATTTTGTGTGACATTTCTTCACGGAGCTCTGGGTGAGAGGTATTTGTGAAAATCTCGACTCCAGCAGAAGAAAAGCGGATTGAGAGACAGGTACTCACAGCTGCACATGAAGGCTTTCTCCATGCCCCAGATGAAGGACGTGCACTGATCACAGGACTGCACGATGCTCACTTGATAGTGAGTGAACATGTGATCCAGAGCGTTCTCGAGCTGAACCAAGAGAATAAAATCAACGTCTATTCAGGGGAAATACACAATATTATGAGCTAAACTTTTGATCGGGGTCATTTGGAAAGTTTCTGTTATCATTATGAACGATGAGTGGAATAAAATACTTTTGTATCATTAATTTTTCAGAAAATCGGCACAACAGATGCTTGGTTCTTAAAAATGAAATGTATTTTTCAATTTCTTCTGTGACGATTTTTTTGTTTAAAAAATATCTTTTTAATGTATTTTTCATTCATCTTCATTCCTCGGGGTCACAGGGGTCTGCTGGTGCCAATCTCCAGCTCACTTCAGGCGGGGGGGGGGGCACCCTGGATGGTCACTAGTCCATCGCATGTATTTTTCATGTTTTTTTCATGAAAGTAATTAGAAAAATAAAACTGCAATACTCACTCCTTTCTCTTTTTTTCTTCGGTTCTTACGTCCTTTTGGGGGCTATCAGATTGTAAACAAAAGAAAAACACATCTGGTGGGTTTACAGCTGAGTAAAACATTTAAAAAAAATAAAGCGAGAGAAGGAGAAAAAAATTTCAGATAAAACACTTCAGGCCTTTACATCTGGAAGCTAACCTTAGCCGGCTCCGCCTCCTCCTTCTTGATCTCAGCTCGGATGAACCCGTCCAGAACCGACTGGAAGAGGTTGACCACCAGCGGGAGCTCTCCCTTCTGCTTGTCCTTCGCCAGCAGTAGCACTTTATTCTGATACGAGTTCATCAGGGACTTGTAGCCGATCTGGGGCTTCTGAAGAGGAGGAAATGTTAGGATGAAGGCTCTCAGACATGATTACGTCTCTTCGCTCGAGTTTGCTCACAGGGATCGAGTACATGCTCTTGATGTTCTCTCGGAACTGCATGGTGGCATTGATGAAGATGTCTTCTGTCCCCGACAGCTGCTTCCCTCGAGAGCGCAGCTCGTTCACCTGCAAACACACATTTATCTTTCTTTTAACTCCACCATGCAGCATGTTGAAAATCCAGCAGCAACATCTTGACCGGGATTCGGTTTCATGAGCACATCACACCAGTTCTGAAGTCACTGCACTGCCTCGCGGTCAGGTTCAGTGTCACTCGGCAGCTCCTGAGACTTTATCTCCTCTTTAAATCCCCTACAACCCTGACTAATACGCTGTACTCTACTCACAGTCCTGTAAGAACTAAAATAAAATATAAACAATAACAAAATTGTAAAAGATAATAATGAATAAATAAAACAAAAAAAAGCATTTAGTAAATAATTGTGTAAGTTCTTTCACATAAAACGATGAGAGAGGCTTGTTATTTTCATCATAGCCGTACCTCAAACGTTAGAGAACAAAAATAAAGGGAAAAAAAACCTGGAAACTCACATTACAGCAACGTAACGCATTCAAGAAAACATTTTTGTTTTTTGCTTCTTGACCATTTCAGTCAATTTACAGTATTTTCTCCAGAAATTTGTCATGCAATATTAGTTATGAAAGAGTTGTTTTGTAATAAAAAAGACGCAGCAGACCTGATTTCCCAGGAACTCGTCGAGGTGGCGTAGTTCATTAGCATTGGTGATCACTCGGTTCAGGGATGTGTTCCACTGCTCTGCCGTGCGATTGGTCGAGTGACTGATCATGATCCTTCGAGCCGGATGAGGCTTCAGAGCTTGTGAGCGGGACGGGGATGTAGCTGCTAAAAAAAATAAAATTAAATAAAATATTAATGGATGCTTTTCATTAGCATCAGTTTTCTATTTTAAAAATAAAACTTGGGGCAGAAGCAATAAACGGGAATAAAATAATCGTGAGCAGTTTACTACAAGCTTTTGTGGTATTTTGACATCAATCTTTATAACTCTGCTTTTGGCAGATGGCTCTCGCGAGTGAGAGGTGCAGTAGTAGAGCGGAAATCGATTGAATGCTGGGGACCTCAATGAGGAAAGAGAGCTGCAACATGCTTCAACAAAAACCAAAAACTAGAGATAAAACCTCGAGCACATGACCCATGCTTCACCGCCCCTGTACTACTATATGCAGTTGCACCATCCCGGGATCCCTTGAGGTGGTGGGGAAAAATCTCCAGGTTAAACAACTGAGTTGTTATCTACAAAAAGTTCTCATCATTCGCTGCGTTCCCTGATGCTTAACCTTCTTTCTGCTCCAGAACCGATGTAAGACTCAGGTCTCCATCTTCAGGTGTCTGAGCTTCTTTCTGAGGACGCTTCTTCAGGATCTTCCGGAAGAACCCAGTTGACCTACAGAGGAAACAGAAGGGATGTATGACAGGATTTTTTTTTTGTTTTTCAGCAATAGTATGCAAGCCTGGAGAGCCGATATTAAAAGATTATTTATTTTTGGAAGCTTCAATTCTATGAAAATTCGGTCAGTAAAACTTGCAAAATTAACACATTAACAATAGAAAAACAACCAACATAGCATTGATGAAAGCATATGTCAGGAAAAGAAATGTGTATTTGTTCAACTCAAGAATTTTTTTATGCAAATCCATATCCATTTGTTAGACATCTGTGAACTGTAAAAAGTATAAAAAAACAGTTCTCCTTTAACGAAGTTATTCTATGAAGATTTTATGAGATTTAATGGATGTACTAAACACATCAGATAACTGTAAACTCTAGTTCATCCACACGTTTACAGTACTGTACCTCTCCGGGGTGGACGGCTGAATGGGGGATATCTCCTGCAAACTGTGGCTTTCATGAACTCTCTCCTTCAGAGTGTTGGCTTTGGCTCGATCAGGACCCACCTAAAACAGTTCATCAACATAGACAACGGTTTTATATGCATTATAGGGATGGTGTGCACTATAACCAAAAACAAACAAGGTTCCTGTTTCCTGTTGCAGAAAGACGTATTTGTCCGATTGATGTGAAGGGTTTTAATGATCATTTGTGCATCTCTTCCCCTCTACCATAACCTTTTGATATTGGCATGATATTGATATCATAATGAGCCGTCTGTCGGTAAGAAAAGGAGAAAGCTTCCTTCTTCCTGAGTAGATAACAGCGAGGAGAAAGCAAAAGTAGGCCACATCGAAGCCTTTCCTTCAACTTCTACTCTTTCAAAGTGCAGTACCCACAAGAATAAAACAATGTGATTAATATTATAGAATCCAATTTATTTCACTCCCTGTATGTTAAGACTTAAAACGGAATAAACACAACATCACTATACTTCTTTCATATTAGAATGTTGCAGTGCAGGTGTAGAAATAGCTAATATAATCAAACTTTATAAGTGCTTGGGTGAGCAATGCTTCTTTTATCCACAAGGTGGCGGCCGTGCCCCAACTGCGTTTTAAAAGAAAGGAAGAAAACTGTACAATGGCCAAGCTACATGAAAAAGGGATTTTAGAAGGTTAGATATTACTCACAAAGGACTTTATTGCTGATCATAGTAACTTCTGAGAAAAGGGTGATTCGAACAGAGCCGAATATTTCTCTTCAGGTCTCTGCTTTTATTAAAAAATTATTTTGATTTGAAAAAATTTAAGTTTTTTTACAGCCGGCAAAGCATTGATTCTTTCAAAAGTAAATACATATATACTACCATTAAAGAATGAACTACCACCTTCATTGGAAAGAAACGCCAAATGCCACACAGAAATCCTTGAATCGTAAGAAATGTTTCAAATTGGACTAACTTTATCCTGAAAGCACACCATGGTATTAGAAATCCACTAAATAGAACCAAGATTCCCTCAGTAGTTTCAAAAATCAACCAAATCAGTCCCAAAGTTAACAATTGTTCCAGAAATAAACCATTTCAGTCCTAGATGTCATTAGTGGTTCCAGAAATCCACTAAATTGATCCCCAGTTGTTAAATCAAGTAAATCTATCATAAATTCAACAAAATCAATCTTAGAACCACCAGTGTTTCCAAAAATAAACAAAATTGATCCCAAAACCCCAAATGGTCAGAGAAATCTCCTAAAATCAGTCACAGAAGCCACCTAGAATGTTCCAGAAAACCATTAAATTGGTCCTGGATGCCACCAGTGTTGCCACCATCAATTACGCTAAATTTGTCCTAGTTCTAGAAACAGGTAATAGTTCCAGACAAACCGTTTTGGTCCTAGTAGCTACAAATGATCCTAGTCAACTAAATTAGCCCCAGCTTTCACCAATGTTCCCAGATCCTAAGGGGTTATCAGAAATCACCAAATGTCCCAGAAACCATGAAAGAAAATGAATCCCCTAAAACCACCACTAATGTCCCAAGAACCCCTGATTGAAATGAGGAAATTCACAAACCATCCTATGATTTCAACCCTTAAAATGAGCCATTTACTCTTCCTTCAAATGGCATCCATCGAACACAAAAGAAGATTATTTGAGATTTCATCAAGACTTGCTTGTATTTTTTTTTTACAATGGTCTCTATCTTGTTTTGTGTTGAGGGATCTTAAATGAATCCTAAAATCCCAAAGAATCCAATCACCCGGACGAGAACTTAAATACGGCTATGATACAACACCTCAGATTCACTCATGGGGGACACAGGATTAGTCCAGTACATTGCATCCTCCATCTCAATACTTTCAAAGGGAACACACATTTGAGCGAGAACGAGGCGAGGTCCACGTCTTCGTCGACCCCTACCCTGAATCTGCCAGAGAAGCAAAATCACTCAAATGGTCAGCACTGTCAAAGAGTTCTCTTGAACCACAAGCTTGACCTGCCACCACCTGCTGGTCTGTGCTCATACTGGTGTGAGACATGACAGCATCCCAACTCCCCTCAAAGTCTACAGCCTTTGAACTGAATTCTTTGAAGGTAAAAGGGCATTTATGCTTGGCATCTATTGCTCAACTTTATCAACTAGCAAAACTGGGATTCCACCAGTGTGAAAGCCATGCACCATCCTATATTTCCAATGGTTGACCAACTTATCAAATAAAGAGGACATTACCTGTGCGGAACCCCGTAGTCCAATTCTGGACACATCGTCAAGTGATATCGAGATCCCACGATTTCTGTAAAAGAACAAATTCGAGATGTTAAACCTAGTTTGATTCATTGGAGGAGAGTATTGATGGTTTAGACCAATAAAATCAGAGGTGCAGTCTGTGTCTGCAGTGCCTTACATTGGTCACGGAAGCAGTTTATGAAATCAAATGAGGTAATGTGTGCTCTTTAAGGACATCAAATCAAGAGCATCTCTCACCAGTAATGAGCAGTGTGTCTCATTAGCACAAGACTGGAGGAAATGCCCTAGTGTACATGGCCCTACTGCCCAACACCACATCTGACCATTGCTTGTTTATACAGAAGAAGTGAGGCAGCGACTTTGAGCAAACCAGACAAGCCTATAAGAAAGCAAAAGAACGAGTCTTACTGTAGAGCTTCGGTGCTCTTGTTCTCCAGACTGTGAGCTCCAGGGAAGATGTTTTCAGGCTGAGGTTTGCTCTTCAATGCTGCCTTTATCCAGCCTGGGTCTTCATTAGAATGTGCAGATTGACCAGAATCACCAAACCCATTCCTTCCCGAACCAGAATTAGGGATGTCCAAGGGTAAAGTGGTAGGTCGAAGAGGTTCAGGGTCCCTCTTTTTCTCTCCTTTCCAAGCTACAAAGGTGTACTGATCAAGCTCTTTGCTATTCGAACGCTCCTTCAGCTTCTCAGGTTTTCCTGGACTATCAAAGTGCTTGGTTTTAGCCAAAGAATCTTCTTTAGCCATCAAAGATCCACCCTTAGGCTTCTCTGTTTTTCCAGGACTCTCTAAAGATGTGCTTTTGATTGATGGGTCATTCTCATTGTAGTCCCCATCCTCAAACTTAACAGTTTTTTCTGGTTTTTCTAAAGACTTGCTTTTAAGGACTTCCTCCTTCAACTCGTCTGTCTGTCCATTTCTTTCAAAAGGTTTGCTTTCAAGGGAATCGTAATCTTTCACAATTGAAGTTTCCTCTTTGAGTTTATCCAATGTTCCTGGACTCTCTAGAGTCTCGCTCTTGATGGTTGGATCATCCTTCCCAGCAGAAGCAGCCCGTTCACTTTCCCGCTGGTTGTGCTCCAGGCCTCGCTGTCTCCGGAGCTCCCGTTTCTCCTGACTTCTCGAAGGTGGTAGTTTGGAGAGTGGAGGAGCTCTGTTTTGCCTTGGTGCAGTCTGGGTTTGGGGAGATATTGCTTGAGATTGGTTCCCACTTTGGTCTTTGTGACTTTTAATTTCGATTTGAGGACCAGCCTCAGAACCAAGTATCTTCTCAGGATTGTTTTGCTCTTCCTGATGGAAACTGTCAATTTCTCTAAACTCAGCTTCCACAGGAAGTCCACAGCGTTCCAGTGCTAATTCCCCAACATCAGTGTTCTTGATTGGTGCCATTGGTTGTAGTGGAGACTTTTCATCTTTTAGATCTTGCTCTTTTTTTCTGGCCTGTTCTTCTTCGTTTAGTCGTCTTATAAACGCTTCCTTTTCTTTAGCTTGGCTCGCTAGCTCTTCAGTTCGCTTAACCTCTTCAGCTTCCTTAGCTCTTGCAGCCTCTTTTTCTTTTTGGCGAGCTTCCTCTTCAAATTTCTTCCTCCTTTCTTCTTTTAGGGTTTCGTACCTATAAGATGTCAAACAGTTTTTTTTACTAAAATCATATATAAGTGGAAGTAAACAGATATCTAGATTAAAACAAACCGTTTTCGGGCCGATAGTCCTCTTGCGAGAGCCTGGATCTTTGTGATGGAGGATCGTGTTTTCTGATATTCCCCTCTCTGCCTCAAACCTCGCCATGCCGTCTGGATCAGAAGGACCGCTTGGTACAACTTTTCTCTACGAAACCGTCGCCATGAGCGCTGTTGAGGCAAAAGGATAGACCACTCAGATTTAAGTTATGGGGCTTCTTCTGTTTATCCGGGGCTCGACCATTCGAAGCAGGGATCTTTCTCTCCCCAGACACCTCCTCCAGGGGGACACTAAGGCGTTCCCTGGTCAGTCTCTTCACCATGTCCTAGGTCTTCCCCGGGGTCTCTTCCCAGAGGGATATGCTCAAAACACCTCACTGGGGAGACGTCCAGGAGGCATCTGAAACAGATGCTGGAGCCTCCTCAGCTGGTGTCTCTCAATCTCATGCTTTTAACCTTATCTCTAAAAATGCCCAGTCGTGCATTTTGGCCGCCTTTATATGGGATGTCATCATCTTTTGGGTTATGACCCAGCGCACATGGCCATAGGTAAGGGTTGGAGCAAAGGTTGGTATATAGACAGCCTCGATTTGCACCTCAGCTCTTTCTTCACCACAATGGACTGGTACATCGACCGCATTACAGCAGAGGCTGCACCAATCTGTGTGTAAATCCCCCCCCCCCAAAATCCCCCCCCCAAGGTTAAGGACCGTTTGACAGAACCTATTTGAGGCCAGTCCTTTCTGCATGGCTTTACCAATCTCCTCCCAGATCCAAGTTTTCGCCTCTATAACCTTTGCCAAAGTTAGCCTGACCTTCTGCTACCCATCAGATGCCTCAGGAGTCCCGCAAGCCAGACAAACTCGATAGGACTCCTTCTTCATCTTGATGACCTCCCTTACATCTGGGGTCCAACACCACATTCAGGGGACCCTAGAGCCAAAGCACAGAGTGGCTGCTACAACAATAGAAGTGGAGAACATGGCTCGTTCAGACTCTGTGTCTCCATTCTCGCTCAGGATTTGGTTGAGTGTGAGTTAAGTTGTACAGATTGTTTTGAGTACAATTTAGAGGGCACTTTAAAATTGTGGTGTACCTGAATCAAGATGGCCGCTTCTCTCATCCGAACAAACTCCATTCTCTCAATTTTGGATCTGAACCAGCGTTGGAGGAAAATAATCTTGCACATAACATCCTTGTGCAGGATGTCCTGAAGCTTCTGTCTTTCAAGCTCTTTAAGATACACCTGGAGAAAATTAACCACAATGATAAAGTTGGTAGGTATAACCATTACTTGAAACTAAAGGTCAACAAAAAGCTATAGAATCAAACCAAAACAAAGCAATTTGAGCCAAACTTTGTACAAATGAAAAAAAAAAAAGCAGACTTTGCACGCAATAATGTTGAATCTTGTAATATTGAATATAGACCTTGGTTTTTCCGATCTGGTAGGTAGTGTGATGAAAGCCAAACTTGTGCAGTAGAGCTGAAATTTCCTCTGGGGACGAGGCGTTCTTTGGCAGCAACACACGAAACTGCTCGGTAAACTCCTGTAATGGAGACCACAGAGCTGTGTTATAACCCTAGCAAGAAATGGAAGTCATTCTTTTCCAATGGAACAGGTCACAGGTGCTCACATACTGATCAGAATTGATATCTGATAACATCTGCAGAGTCATATTCTTGGTCTGGCCACACAGGTCAATTTGTCCAAAGTGAAATGGGACCAGAGTACTTTTACAAAAATGTCAATTAAATTCTGCCAGAAGGTACCTGAAAAGTGTATTTGGCCCCATAGCCTGAATGTCTGATGCGTACGGTCTCCAGCATCCCGGTGTATCTTAACTGCTGCACGAGGAGCGCTTCATCAAAACACATTTCCTTCTAAATAAGCATCAGAAACAAAACCACCATTTGGTTAGTATTTCTCCTCAAAACTCATTTATCAATGAGGAACTTATTGGTACCTTTTCCGCATTAGACCGAAGACATCGGATGAAAAATGGCTCAGCTCTTCCTAAAGTCTCCAGGAGTTTACCAAGTGATGTCTACAAAATATACAGATAACATTCCATATTTAGAAACAATACAATATGGATTATATTCTTAGCATGCTAAAAAGTATGTTTTTATGCTATTTATGTTATGTTCTGTGGGGACCTGAGTTTAGAGGAGCTATATTCAGATTATTTTGTCTAAGTAAACTTCTCTCTTTTTATCTGCTGTCAGATGTGATTTGTATCTTTCCCGCAGTTGCAGCTTGCCCCAGGTGCAATAAGGTGCCACTAATGTTGTCCAGTCCGTTTTTGGAGGGTTATATGGCATCATCGAATTTGTTTTTTTTTCTCAAGTTCCAATGCAAAGGGAATAAACATGTGGAAGGCAAAACATCTCTTAAAGCATTATTTTCTGTGAGAAATACAATGGACCTGAAAGCTTAGCATGAGGCTAACAGCATTGCACTATAGCACAGTAAACAAGGAGATCTTTTAAACAGCTTGAAAATGTTAAGAATTAAACGTATGTTTCTATTAAATAATATAATACCTAATAAACATATTTGATAACCATAATGCCACCATAGCTATTACTCTATTGGGTGCATTTACAAGATATTATTAATAACACCCCGAATACCAGTTGCACATTACAATTCATTCAAGTCTAACTGTTTGTAAGGATTAGATGTCGTCTGGAGGAAAACCTGGATGTTATATTAGTTTCTACTGTTTTTCTTTTTATGCAATCTGGGAACTTCCAGAGTAGCCCAACATTGTTTATTATAGATAAAAAGAAGTGTTACTTGAAACTGTGCGCTGATGCTGGGAGGACGTTTCTTCTTGTGGAGATGCAGCAAAGACTTCGTGGTTCGGTCGTGGAGGCCCACGATGAACTTCAGCGAACGAGAGTCCAGCAGATTCTTATAAACAAAGAAAAGAAAGGGCGCTCTTTGTCTGAGGGAAGCACTTTTTCTAAATCTTGGATTCATGACGACGTGGAAAGTCTCATTCTTGCTTATTATAAACATTTACACAATGCCTCAATTTAAATGGAAAGTCATAACAATCGGGTTGGTGAGAGGTGATGAAAATGAATGTAGGAGCCGTGCTGAATAAGACATCTGGGCAAAAAAAATAAAATAGTACAAAAGAAGTTCTTCCAGATGGTGAAAAATCTTAAACCTGACTCAAGGTGGGTGTTGCTAGGCAGAATTCACACAGTAGAGAACAGTACACCCAAAAACCCAATTTGTGAAAACTTAGTGTTTGTGTAAATGTGCCGTTTCTTTTCAAGTCTGCAGCTTACCTTGGGAATGAGCTGCTTGCTCTTGGAACTCTTGCTTTTTCTGGAGAAAAGGGTATAAAGGTTGATTTATATAATAGAGACAAACATAGCGAAGCATGTTAGTAAACTTATTCATGCTTTGGATGTGGAGATTAGACTGACGGACAATCAGATTATGCTGGATACCTTTAGAGAAACACAAAGCTCAATTTGAGACCAATCATTGGTCTAAATCTCACTGCAAAAATCATGCAAGCACAAAATCTCATGGTTGTATAAACAAAAAACATCGCACAATAATTGTTGGTGGGTGTGAGGTGAAGATGCTAAATGTTTTGGTCAACATTGAACAATCATATCTGGTCTTGAACCCAACCAGGAAGTGAAGATGCTAAACGTCTTTGACAAATCTTGCTAGGATAAAATGCAACTGGGGAGTGCCGATGCTCATTGCTGGAGTGACTGGAAAGGGAAGAGACAAGATTCCTGGTCAACAATGGACAATCGTTACTGGGGTAAAATGTAAGTGGAAGGGGTTGGTACACAGTTCCCTTGGTCCTAAATCCAAGCAAGAAGTACAGATACAAGATTCCTGGTTGCTAGGAAAAAACCTGCAAGAAAGTGAAGATGCTAAATGTTTTGGTCAACATTAGACAATCATTGATGGGGTAACAAGCAAGGCCAGCTACTGTTTGTCAACGTGTTCGATTCAACTGTTCTCATTGTCAGCCAAATATATTTTCTGTTAATCTTTAAGCCCCAGT
>SRMA01026727.1:242315-313636 GCA_007224835.1 Danionella cerebrum | reverse complement strand
ACGACAACATGAATGCTATAGCAAGCATTTTGTTGTCGTGTAAAATGGTTATACATATATGTATAGTGGCAATATATCTATAGTGTGGTAGGATGTACTATATGTAGGATATAGTATAGTGGTAATGCTGCCGTCCTTCACAAGGGAGACTGGGGTTCGAACCCTGGATGGGGCATACGACAACATGAATGCTATGGCAAGCATTTTGGTGTCGTTTAAAAATGGTCATACATATACGTATAGTGGTAATATATGTATAGTATGGTGGGATATACTATATGTAGGATATAGGATAGTGGTGATGCTGCCGTCCTTCACATGGGAGACCAGGGTTCGAACCCTGGATGCGGCATACGACAACATGAATGCTATGGCAAGTATTTTATTGTTGCTTAAAATGGTCATACATATAGTGGTAATATATGTATAGTATGGTGGGATATACTATATGTAGGATATAGTATAGTGGTGAAGCTGCCGTCCTTCATATGGGAGACTGGGGTTCGAATCCTGGATGGGGCATACAACAACATGAATGCTATGGTAAGCATTTTGGTTTCGTTTAAAAATGGTCATATATATATATATATATACAAGTATAGTGGTAATATATCTATAGTATGGTGGGATACACTATATGTAGGATATAGTGTAGTGGTAATGCTGCTGTCCTTCACATGGAAGACTGGGGTTTGAATCCTGTTTTGGCATATGACAACATGAATGCCATGGCAAGCATTTTGGTTTCGTTTAAAAATGGTCATACATATAAGTATAGTGGTAATATATGTATAGTATGGTGGGATATACTATATGTAGGATATGGTATAGTGGTGATGCTGCCGTCCTTCACATGGGAGACTGGGGTTCGAATCCTGGATGGGGCATACGACAACATGAATGCTATGGTAAGCCTTTTGGTGTCGTTTAAAAATGGTCATACATATATGTGTAGTGGTAATACATGTATAGTGTGGTGGGATATACTATATGTAGGATATGGTATAGTGGTGTTGCTGCCGTCCTTCACATGGGAGACCGGGGTTCGAATCCTGGATGGGGAATACGACAACATGAATGCTATGGTAAGCATTTTATTATTGCTTAAAATGGTCATACATATAGTGGTAATATATGTATAGTATGGTGGGATTTTCTAAATGTAGGATATAGTGCAGTTGTTTTGCTGTCGTCCTTCACATGGGAGACCGGGGTTCGAATCCTGGTTGAGACATACGATAACACGAATGCTATGGCAAGCATTTTATTGTTGCTTAATAATTATTTTAATAATTATATTCATATATAATTATATGGCCCACTGCCCACTGCCCCCTGCCCACTGCCCCCTCACCTATATTCCCACTATACATATATGTATGACCATTTTAAGCAACAATAAAATGCTTTCCATAGCATTCGTGTTGTCATATGCCCCAACAAAGATTTGAACCCCGGTCTCCTTTGTGAAGGACAGCAGCATTACCACTATACTATATCCTACATATAGTATATTCAACACAAATGGTGCAGTGAGCACAAAATCCTCAGAGAGGGGACTCAGCCTCCCTCACTGCGCAGAATACACATCTGCGTGGATTCTTATTGAAATGCCACATCAAAAGCTTAACATTAAACAAACTGTACATATAAGAAACAACTGGAACAAAGAAAAAAAAGTAGGCAATTATTGAAGATTGTTTCGGGGCAAAAGTCACAGGATGGGCAAAACCAAACCGCTTACAAAAGACACAAGAGACAAAATTGTAGACTGTCGCTGGAAAGAGCTACGAGGCAGTTGCCCATAGATCTGTCCTTGTGTGGAATCAATGATGCTAAGGATGGTGAAGAACCAGCTCAGAACTACACGCGAGTAGCTGGTCAACGCCCTGAAGAGAGCTGGGACCACCATATCCAAGGCTACCATCAGTAATACAGTGAACCCTCGCTACTTCACGGTTCGACTATCGCGGATTTACGACTTTTTTACATTACGTATGTAAATTATAAGAGAAAATTTCTATGGTGGTGAGTAAAATACTGTACAATTGTACAGTACGCACCATAACAATCTTTCTATTTTTTTATGTTCACTTACTGTTTTATTGCGTATCATTTGTGCCGGTGTACCGTATGTACGCACTGTAGATATCTGTACATTACTGTAAAGGGTGGTTTCTTAACAGTACAATGTAAAGGGAGGGTTTTAAAAGTCGGAATACCTGTTAAATAAATACTGTAAATATGGTGTTCCTACTTCGCAGATTTTCAGCTATCGCAGCCAGTTCTGGAACCAATCTACCGCGATCAACGAGGGTTCAATCTATACCAATGAGCTTAATTCAGCTCATATCCAGGCCTCTCTGAAGTTTCAGGGTTAGATGAGATCCTAGTAGAACCTTTTGTTCTTAACTCCATTCGCCGAAATGGAGGAAGAAGATTGATGAGTATTACCCGAATTATATAATGCGCACAGTGAAGCATGGAGGTGGAAGTGTCATGCTCTGGTATTAGGAGAAGATGACCAGGGCCATGTATTGTGAGATATTGGGCAAAAAATCTCCCATTAAGAGCATTAAAGATGGGTCTAGGTCTTCCTACATGACATTGACCCAAAGCACTAAGGCAGGAAAACCAAGAAGTGACCCCCGTAAGAAGCATATGTCGGGCAAATTCTAGACCCCTCCATGATTGTGCAGTAGCACATCACAGGCTGATCAAACAGGTATTGACCCCACTGTAGAAAAACTATTAAATATACATTATTAAATAATATTACCAAATCAATATTTAGATAATTAATAAAAGAACTGAAAGGATGTATCTTTTGCCCTCATGTTCCAAGATCGAAAACACTCTACACATTTCCTGCATACTTCTGAGCGGAACACACACAGCGACGTTCACACAATAATCTCTCACTGTGATAAGAATGAGGAGAGGAACGGAAGAAAAAAGGGAAATAGAAAGATGGAGAGCTAAATTTAGGCGAGATGATAGGGAAAGATAATAAGTTGAGAGCACACGTCGAATGCAAGGTTGTGCTGGTGGTTTGTGGGGGTCTAGTAACCAGTGGAGACAAGAAAAGCAGATTTGCTTCACTAATGTCTGGCTCTGGCTGAAGACGTTCACATTTTGCAAAAGGGGGTGATGCCACCGTTATTTTTTCTTCTACAACGGTCCAAAATGTCATTTTTTTTATTTGTCAACAAAAGGAGCATTTTAGATCAATATGTACTCAATTAACTGGCAGTATGTAAAAATGTGCCTTTTTGAAATTAATTTAATAATGTTTGTAGCTAGTCACGCGAACAGCTTGGAATGGTGGAAATAAAAGTTGATTCTAGCACATTCCCCTCCTATTTCACAGGTTTCTAATCATCATACTTTGTTCTTCTCACTTTCAGTTTCTCACCCTTGCTCTATACTCAGAGACTGACTGAGATCAGCTGTAGAGTCCCACTGTGTTTGCAAGTGAAAAACTGAAGGTCATCGTCTTCCAGCGTCTCACTTGATACCATCATGCGTCAATGAACAATATGGACGGATTTTGTGAAAATTTTGAAGGCGTATTCTAAAATGAGCATATTTACATATTAAACAGAGCCTTAAAGCCCAATTAAATGAACACTGGAATATTTCCAGACAAGAGGTTGACACGAGGGCCATTTAATTTAATAATGAAATGTTTATATTAATTTAGTATTGTAAACTTTACAGTTTTTTTTTTACATTTAATTTGACCAAATTGGAGTTTTACATTTATTGTTCTCTAAAAGAGAGGTACGCATTTAATGTTCATTATATACAATACAACGGTAATGCGGTCTCTCTGTATGTTACAGTGCTTTTTAATCAATAACTACGTGAAAAAAAGAGAACTACGTGAGGCATGCAATTCTCCCACCTTGAGCTAGGGGGCAGTGGTGATCCAAAACAATTGTCCTCTGCTAAAAAAAATAATAAAACTTGCCTTAGAGCAGTGGCTTTTTTTAAAGGTGGTGATCTACATTGAGACACTTAAAAGTGAAGAAAGAAAAGCAACACCTTTACAAACAAGTTATCAATTCTATTCTTCAAAAGAAGCAGCAAATGGATTTCATTCATCAGTAAAGGCACATCGGCAATAAAATTTTTACGGTTTTACAGTTTGTCTATGGAAAAAAACTTGAAAAAAAATTGAAACAAAATACATGAACTATTGCCAATCAAATTGTGAACAGATATCAAATCGCAAGAAACAGTACAAACTCCACAATAAAAATACGTCGCTGTTGTGCGATCAACCGATAATTGGTGACATAAAGGCTCCAAACAGAAGAATTATAATTCACTCTTGAGATCCATCATATTCTGCAAGTATATGAAGAGAGAACATGCCTTGATAAAATAACACAAAATAACTTGGAGGCAGATGTAATGCAACAAAGAATACACTTGCAAAATGCTCATTAGACGCTAAAAAGTAGACGCTAAGCAGAGGTGAATTTGTTTTGGGAGAAAAGACTAAAATGGAGAAAGAGGCAACGGAGAAACTCGATGTAAAGGAACTTGGACAGGATCACCCTAAGGGATTTATAAAACATCATTCAAAAGACAGAGGACGAAAGAATACTTCATCTATATTCTGCTTTTCCTGTCTCGTTAATAAAACACCAGGATCAGATCCAGGATGGAAAAAAACACTTTTTGAAAAAAAAAAAAAAAATTAATCACTCTCAAGAAAAAGCAAAGCACTAAATGTGAAGTTCTTGGTATGTCTAAATAAACAAATACAATGGTATTAGCACATTATTATAATTTTTTTCTACATTATTGCCCCCTAGTGAAATTTGCACAAGGCACTACTGGTAAATTAAGTCTCCCAATTAAATCTTACAAAGGAATGCAGTTTATAGCTTGAAAACATGATTACAGTTCACTTAAATAACACAAAAAATGTACAACACGGTTATTAAAGAAGCCAAGAAACGCAGAGAACCGCGAAAGAAAGAAACGCGCTTTATTTCAAGTTAGCATAACGTTACCTGTCTGTCTCTTTCGTCTCCTTCTCTTGTTTATAATTTCCCCTTCCGTCGCTCGTCCTCGGTGTCGGTGGAACGGAGGCAGGTGAGGGAATGAAGAGCGCGATCAACGAACACGTGCGCGCGCCCCCCTCTCTCTCTCTCCGCTTCAATCATCCTACATTCACTAATTAAACACATTTATAAAGTTTGAAAGAAAGAACCAAAATTATTTCTGAAATATGGTTTCATTAATTCTGAAAGGCTGCCACTGGGACAACGAGACACCACCAGCCTATAAAATAACATTTGATAAATGCCTCACCAGCAGCTTCAAATAAGAAAAAGATGGCTAACGTTTGTACACAAACTTTGATATCGGATTGTAAAAGTGCAAAACATAAGAAACTAATCTAATAACACACACACACCGCTATGACCTTCCAAAGCGGAGAAATACGTTGCTAGGGTAAACAGTTTGGTTACTATGGAAAGATGGGTGTCTTTGTGTCCCCAGTTCACATTGAGTGAAACATCCAACCCTGTGTTATTATGATAAAGATGGAGATACTGTATGTAAAACTGGTTGCTAGGGTAAACAGTTTGGTTACTATGGAGAGATGGGTGTCATTATGTCATTTCACATTGAGTGAAACATCCAACCCTGCGTTACTATGATTAAGATGGAGATACTGTATGTAAAACTGGTTGCTAGGGTAAACAGTTTGGTTACTATGGAGAGATGGGTGTCATTATGTCCTTTTTTCACATTGAGTGAAACATCCAACCCTGCACTACTATGATTAAGATGGAGATACTGTATGTAAAACTGGTTGCTAGGGTAAACAGTTTGGTTACTATGGAGAGATGGGTGTCATTATGTCATTTCACATTGAGTGAAACATCCAACCCTGCGTTACTATGATTAAGATGGAGATACTGTACGTAAAACTGGTTGCTAGGGTAAACAGTTTGGTTACTATGGAGGGATGGGTGTCATTATGTCATCATTTCACATTGAGTGAAACATCCAACCCTGCATTACTATGATTAAGATGGAGATACTGTATGTAAAACTGGTTGCTAGGGTAAACAGTTTGGTTACTATGGAGAGATGGGTGTCATTATGTCATTTCACATTGAGTGAAACATCCAACCCTGCGTTACTATGATTAAGATGGAGATACTGTACGTAAAACTGGTTGCTAGGGTAAACAGTTTGGTTACTATGGAGGGATGGGTGTCATTATGTCATTATTTCACATTGAGTGAAACATCCAACCCTGCGTTACTATGATTAAGATGGAGATACTGTACGTAAAACTGGTTGCTAGGGTAAACAGTTTGGTTACTATGGAGGGATGGGTGTCATTGTCCCTACTTCACATTATTGAGTGAAACATCCAACCCTGCGTTACTATGATTAAGATGGAGATACTGTATGTAAAACTGGTTGCTAGGGTAAACAGTTTGGTGACTATGGAGAGATGGGTGTCATTATGTCATTTCACATTGAGTGAAACATCCAACCCTGGTTACTATGATTAAGATGGAGATACTGTATGTAAAACTGGTTGCTGGGGTAAACAGTTTGGTTGCTAGGGACTTGTTAGTGGAGCACTAGTTGACATAAATCAATATTGGAGTGTTCTATGTATTGGAATCATGTGACTCAGAATTCCTTAATGCCATTGGTACTTTATCTCTGCACAAGTATGGCATTTGCACACAGGAACTTTATCTCCGGAAACCAGACCGGCAAGAAATATAGTAAATATTGTGATGTGTTTAGAGATTTAAAATGCTACTATTCCACCAGATTGTAGTAACCACAAGAGTGGTATTTTTGTGCGGCGGATTAGAACAGTTTAAAGATAGGCAGTTTTGACAGATGATAGCAGCCGCAAGATTTTGTACATCATTGATGACAATTCTTTCCAACCAATCACTGAGCTCAACAATTGACCAGTCAGCGATCAACAGGATGTTGCATCAAGAGCTCTTTACAATAAGAGTATAACCTTTCCTTCTTTTCACTCATTCAAATGGGTAGAAAAATCCCCTAAAAAGTCAAAAGTTCTGTTATAATAAAAAAAAAAAAATGAGTTGGTATTTAAGCGGCAAACAAAGCTTTTAAAGAACAAAACAGGCAGTCCCTGCATGTGTCTGAAACAAATATGTACTTTGTTTACAGTCAATACAAGAATGAATTAAATTATAGAATTCACCTTTATTTTTTATTAATAACAAACATTCAAACCACACAATGCCAACTTTAAATTCCAAAACATATTTACATGTAAAGCACACCTGGGATTACAGTGATTGGAAGCAGCTTTGAAGTCTCTGGCACAATAGAACCCATCACTCCCATGAGCACATGGAAAACGAGGGAGAAAACTACAGTACAAGTCCAAAATGTTTTAAAAGCATCTGATAAATGTGCAACAACCCCGATACAGAAAAAAAAAAGAACCTCACGTAAAAAGTGTTGCAACACCATAGATAAAACGCCAGTGCATGTGTTCAGTATGATAAAAAAAAAAATAAATAACCGGTGTGAAAGTGCCAAAATATTACATCATCTCTTGAATTTAAAAGATTCCACCATCCCATAACATGGTGTGACTTTCTGGGATAATCTAAGAAGCTCTTTTATTTTTAGAATTAATGCAGTGATTTTTTTAACAAGCATTTTAGAAAAAGTATTGGACGTACATTGATGATGGATGAAGTAGATTTTTAGAGGGGAACCAAACTGTGGGGGTGCCACTGTACCCTGGTGCTTAACAAAACTGAGTGCCCCATGAATGTGAGCCCAAAATGAAAAATCGAACAGAGTGAACTCTTAAAAAGAAACAAATGAACATCGCTTTAAAACACACGGAACATTTCCGAACAGTTACTTAAATGCATCTGGTGTCTCACCAACAGCGAGTCAAACTTTAAAAGGAAACATAAATAAAATATAAATATGCATATGTGAGCTTAAAAGTGTCTTTGAAGTTAGATAGTTGGCCATGACGAAGAAAGAAAAACAGACATTACAAAGATGAGCAAAGTTATTTGAATAAACAAAGCAGTGTCGGTGGATGTGCGGGGCTACAGAATGACCGTGTGCTCACGCCGCAGAATAATACACCCTCACATCACAGCCCCGGTGACCTCTGCACGTGTGTATGGAAACAGATGTCTTCTGCTCGGTCACATTGTTCGCTTGTGCCTCGATGGGTACCCAACTTCAGAAAAACAACAACAAAAAACAAAACAAAACACAAAGCAATTAAAAACCCAGAAGTGAGTCCAAAAATGTGACGACTTTTAGCTTAAAAAAAAAAACAAAAAAAAAAACTTACCAAGAAAAAGAAGGTTGTGCTGGTGACGGACTACAGAAGAGTCAGCAGAGTCTGGACTCCACAATCCACAAAGTTCTGCAAAACAAGCAATTGGTTAATGTTTGCATTGACAGTAAAACTGTGCTGCCATCTATTGGCACAACAAATATACCTCACAGTTCATGGAGACAATGGTGGTGGGCATCACGACTAAATAAACAAATTTACAGTTTTACACACATAAATCTTTTTTTTTATTTACAGTGCTAAACAAAACGTTTAATATTTCAAGCCTTTCCTTAAAAAAAAAAAAAAAAAAAAAAAAAAAAAAAAAAAAAAAAAAAAAAAAAAAAAAAAAAAAACACACACAACAACAACCCCCAAACCAACATTTCAGAAAATTATAATATTTCAAGTGACAAAAAAAAAAAGATTACATCCTCAGTTCCTTAAGAAATCAAAGGAAAGGTGTACAGAGCAGTAGTGAGAGAGCAGCTATGATGTATGGGTTATGATGAGGAAGAGACAAGAGGCACAGATGAGGATGTTGAGGTTCAGTTCAGGAGTGAGCACATCAGAGGGACCGCTCTGGTTGGTTGTTTTGGAGACAAAGTCAGAGAGGCCAGATTGAGATGGTTTGAAGATGTGCAGAGGAGGGATAATGGTTATATTGGTAGAAGGATGTTGGAGATGGAGATGCCAGTCAAGAGGAAGGCCAAAGACGAGGTATAAGGATGTGCTGAAAGAGGACATGAAGTTAGTTGGTGCGAGAGTAGAGGATACTGAGGACAGAGTTAGGTGGAAACCGACGCTTTGGCGACCCCTAAACTGGGAACAGCAGAAGTTGCGCTGATATTGGCCTTTTGCATTTTGTAAAAAAATGCTACATAATCTGCCACTTGAGAGTAAATAAATAAATCTCTGCAGCAGGAAATACAACGTGCTTTCCTGGTGGACAGCAGCATTGACCATTGGTTGATGAACCCACCGAAGCAGAGGACACGGCTACCAAAACATTCACAGTGAACTTCAAGCCTCTTGACTTTTGTCTCTTTGGTCTTCTTTCAGACTCTAGGACCTTTATTCCCAAATTAAATGAAAAAGAGGTTTAGAACTGGGAACAGACCAGTACAGTGTGACTTGATGCATGGAATTGTAGCCCACAGATTTTCAAGGGGGGGGGGAGAGTTAAGCACTGGGAGCAGTACATTTTCTTCCATGCTAAGCACAGAGAGAGCTTATGTTGTTTCGGGTGCTGGAGCGGCTTGATCGATGGAACTACTGTAGCACATACGTTTTCAACCAGGTTGGCTATTACACCAGGTACTGGCAGCTTTGCCAAATACAGTTAGAAATAATTATTTCAAGTGCTCTAAAATTTCATCATTGACAATGGACTTTATAAAAGAGAGTGGACCCACACAAGCACATGATATGGCTTCCAAAACATTCCCATTCACTTGACTTGTGTCAGGGAGCACTGGGATCAGTGCATTATTTTCTTCTTTTAATCCAAGCACAGATAGAGCTTCTGGTGCTTTTGGTTCTGGAGTGACTTGATGCACAGAAGTCTTCTACTGAAGCTAAATGCCCTGCAAACATCCGTATGTGCGGCTTCTTGAAGCTTGACCAAGTTCCCATGGTTGGCCAATTATTCTTGTACCTACTGCACATTTCAAGCTAAATTTGTCCCTTTGTTAAAATACTTCAATACTACACCATGTTTGGAAGACGTTGTCTTTATAGAGAGTGCCAATGATGGTCTACTGCTCACAAGCCTTTCCCATGACTGAACATCCCAATCAGCTGACTAGATTGACACAGGGAGTCTACGATGTTGAACTTGGTCTTGTTCTATAGTTTTACTGTTCATTTGAGCCCTCCCCAAACCTGTAAACTCAGGGGAAATACTGTATTGCATCAGTTATCGCTTTAGCTTCAGTTAGTGAATTTAATTTCATGACAGAAGAAACTATTAGAATAGTTTAACTGACCTGATTGACCAGCCTGGTCCTCTGCTCTCCGCACCACTGTGGCAGGGGATACTGAGGAAACACACAACAGCTGACTGGAAGTGTTTTATAAGCTGAAGTAGTGCTGGGCGATATGACGATATATATCGTGGGGATGATAGAAAAGTGTCTATCCTATTTCTCTTCTATCGTTTCTAACCTAATTTTATCAATTACTAAAGGAAATATTGCATTAAATAGGCTATGACAAATGTATGATAATGTCTTGTGGCTATGCAATGCATACTCTACCCTTTATACAAGTGATAATCAAGAATAAAAAGGAACTTCTTCGCAAAGAAACTCAAGTCTTGTGATTTTGCGACGTGACGCTTTACGTTGTTGCGACATGCTTTACGCTAGTTAACTCATGAGTGCTTAAAGATGGAGACGCAAGAGGTTGAAGATGAATGCCCGGAGTCGCAACAAATTGAAACTGCAGCCCAAGAAGTACTTTTAGCGAAACGTGGGGGTACGTCAGTGATTTGGTTGCATTTTGGCTTCAAGAGCGCTGACACAGAGCAGAAGACAGTCATCTGCAAACTCTTGCCAAAAAAACTGTTTCCGCGCCCGACGCCAACACAACAAACCTCTTTTACCACTTGAAGAAGGTTCACGAAAATGATATTTACTTTTGATACTTTATTTTGGTTTGCAAACTTTGCACTACAAGGTTGAAAAATGTTTTGTTTATTTTTTATAATTGAGTGCTTTTCTGCTCAGAAACTTGAAATGGCTGTGCACTTAAATTTTTTTTTTAAAATAGTTTATTTTGAAAATACTATTTAAATAACTGATGTGGTTAAAAAGATGTGAAGGCTACTGTAGCTCTACCTCCACCACATCTGTTGTTATTTGATACGTTTACATTGCTGCACTAAAATGTAGTTTTTCTCATTTGTGACAGTTCAGTTAAATATCACTTCAAAATAAAGTTGCAAAAAAAAAAAGTATGAAATGACATTTGTCAAACTTTTCAGAGAATAACGGAAAACGTACTTTATTGTGGTATATCGTGATATAGGGGTGGGCGATATCTCGATATTTAAAATATATCGAGATATTTTTTAAACTCGATATGAATTCTGGCATATCGTATATATCGATATAATGTCTATATTTAATTTTCACCACTTTGCTTGTGTGCCTTCTCTGTGCTGCGCTCGTCCGCGCCTCCTTGCTTTTGTTCCCCCTCCCCTTGCCTGTCGTCTCATTCAACATGGCGGCGCCCGCAACCAGCCCGGAGGCTACAGAACTTGTTGCAAAAAAAAGAACAGCTGGCTCCATTATATGGAAATAATTTGGTTTTAAGTCGTCAGACGAACAACAGACAGATGTCTACTGCCGTGAATGCCGTGAAAGTTGCTGCCAACCAAAGCTCAACTAATCTCCACAATTCTATAACGCGGAGTGTAGAATATGACAGACAGAGCGCAAGGTGGTGTAGCATCACAGAGTCCGTGGCATTTCACATAGCGGTGGACATGGCACCCATATCCGTCGTTGAACAACGTGGCTTTAAACGTATGCTAAAAACACTTGATCCCAGTCAGATACAGTTTACCCAGTCGGCATTGCTTTTCGAGACAGGAACTCCCGCGACTGTACACTACAGAGAGAGCGCGGCTTGCTGCTGAATTGGAAAAGGTTACTTACAACAGAGGTCCTGCAAAGATGAGCTTGAGTTGAGTTGTTTTATTTTTGAATGAAAAGAAGGTAATGTGTATTATTTTACAGTTAAATTATTATTTATGTTATCAGGGATTTGTTTATATCCTAAATGTTACAGGAGCACTTTGTCCCTATGCACTGCCTGTTTTTTAGTTGTTTTATTTTTGAATGAAAAGGCAATATGTATACAAGGATTTCTGAAAGAAAATTTGCAGAAGCACCTCTGAGCTTCAATAAAAAACGACTTTGACATTTGTATTATTTTTTTTTTTGCAGTAAGGTTTTTTTTGGGGGGGTGGGGGTGGTTATAAATCCTGTAAAGATATTGAGATATATATTGTATATCGAGATATATTTTTTGCTTCATATCGCACAGCCCTATCGTGATATATGATTTTTCCATATCGCCCAGCACTAAACTGAAGTGTATGAAAGCATGCCCATTAGTACACCCAGTGCCTTTGTGATGGTGTACTTTACCTGGTAGGCATATGTGGTCTGTGCATAGTTTAATGGGATCTGTGGGACCATAACTCCTGGTGGACTTGAATAAGAGTAAGACTATAATGGGAAAATAATAGGTCAAAAACAATTAAACACATTGATTATTAGGGTTCTTAAGTGCATTTACCGGCATGTACTGATTTCCTCCATTATACACAGGTGAAGGTGGGGCCAGTCCTGGGGGACAGCAGCTGCAGTACATGTATGGGGTGGGGCTTACCCACTGTGATGGACCAAGCATTGGAGAGGACATAGTGCCTGGAAATATTGTACATTTGTAAACCATGACCCTACGTCCAAATATTCAAATTCAAAAGCTTTTCTTTAACTTTGTTAAGCGTTAATAAAAACACTGCCTTTATACAGAAAAACTCAAAGGCCACGGAGAGTCCACTCACAATCAATCCTGGGGGCACTGTAGAACAATGGTCCGCAAACGTTTTTGTCAATAAATTAAAGCACATGCCACAAATATCTTAAGAAATCTGAGTAAAATTTCTTTAAATTGCAAATATAATGGGATTTGGGGAGGGGTTTAAACTTTGAACTTATTGTTTAAGGGGCTGTAAAGTGTTACCGAGTAGCAAAGTCTGTTAGAATAAAAGGACTCACGAGAATTTCTCTCTTTCATGATGGCAGGTCCCAGTTTGAGTTTTTTCCCTTTAAAACTGATCGGTTGCTGTGAAATTAGTGAACAGAGGAATGTTAAAATTATCCGCAACCAGGAAAAAGATGATCACATACAAGTCGGTGAACTTACATCAACAATAGTCTGGATATCTACATCCTCGCTGAAATAAATGAAACCGTACCTGTAAGTAAAGAGCGAGAGAGAGAGAAAAAGACTTGATTTTTGGGAATTTATACAATTACCTAATAAAGTTAAGAGTGAAATAAAAACTGGTCTTTACAATAGTTTGTTTTATCTAATGAAATGTTAAAGCAGGCAGAGAAGAATCACTTAAAAAAAATATACATCTTTAGCTCTTGCAGGAAAAATAAAAAAACCAACAACTCTGACGGACTGTACTCCTACTGTTAACAATGACTACCATAAAAAAAAGACTCTTTAAATGATGCACCACAGTAAATGCAAGTTTAGTATTAGTTCTTTTTAGTGTCCAATGATCTTAAAGTAAAAGTATATTCAGTAATTGTAAACTTTCCACAAACCACTGGAATACGGATTCTCACTTGAAATCATATTATTGAGGATGGATGGTCTGCAAATTCAGACAGAACAAGAAATTTCCTAATTTGAGGGAAATTGGGAGATACGTCAGCTGAGTTTTCGGCTCTGAAAATGCATGCAATGACTACACTTAAAGTACAAACCGGAACAAGTACACATGCGCACAAATAACGTCAAAAAAAGTCTATATATTTATGCAATATTTAGCTAACTAGGTATAAAACGGAAGGAAGGACATCATCGCATCCGCCATGTTTGTTGTGTCTTCACTGCCTTGGTTGCACATTTAACAGAGCAATGTGCCAATCTATTTTATTAATAAAAGGTGGTTTTTGTACTTTGTAAATATTTAACCGCATAACAAATTCAAGCACAACTGCAGGTGGAAACTCATAATAAACACAAAATGGCCACCACACCCGATGAGAAGACACCTGTAGACTTAATGCAAGTAATGACGTCACCTATCGACTTTCATGTCGGCCAATAGCGACTTTTCTTACTGGGGAGTTGGTAGCGTTCTGGTTTTAAAAGTTTCAAGGCAGTTTCTTTAAGAAATCAATCACGAGCATGGCGAATCAAAGTTGTACTACTTACCCTTTGCATATTCCTCCTCGATATGTGATGATTTTCACTTCTTTCACAGACCCATACTTGGCAAAGAACTCCCTGATTTCATTCTCATCCACCTGGGAAGATTTTTTAAGCATTTGATCACTGTCCCAATGGTCAAAACTGTTCTAGTTTGAAAAAGGGCCCCATCGTCGCCATTACCTTCATGTCGATCCCGCCGACGAACAGTGTGTTGGGTGTCATTTTCCCCTCAGGTAAAATATAGCCGTTGGACAACTTCAGAGAGGACGGGAAGCCCTGACGGTGTTTCTGGATGTCCTGCGTGTACAACACTTTATTAATGTCGAATTACATTTATAAGCGCCCACTTCGACGGATATCTCACGGTTAGGATCAAGAGGGGAACAAAAATCACGTTTTAACGAATTAAAATCACCTTTGAATATAAACCACACAAGAGGCACAGGGGTAGTTGAACATCCTCTTTCATGTTTGATTAGAAGTAACGTTAAACGTACGATCACGCGTTTTGTAAAGTTACCAGAAAAAACAAATACAACAGTTAACGATAAAGTTCGACGGAACACTACAACAACGTTAAGTTTCAACAAACTCCTTCACGTGCAGACTGTTGAGGTGAAGGTCTTAATTAGAAGAACATTTATATTAACAGATGAACGTCATTTAACTTAACAGGCCACAGGCCCCATTTCCCATATCGCGATTTGCCGCGCTACAACTTTTCACGTGGAAAGCACGAAATTACTTTAAGTGTAATTTATACTTATACACGTGTTTCAAGAAAGTTTTCGAATTTTACTTTCTTAAACTGCGTCGATTACTTACCATATTTAAAATAGTTAAAATGCCCAAATAAATTAATGAGGTGAGCAGCTCGTCGAGTCTGTGCTTCTGACAAGTTTGCTTAACAGCGCCACGCCTATTCTAGGTGGTAATTGGAATTTATTTTTACACAAAATACGGTAAAATATTTACATATAAACCGACGAAAATAAGTTTAATTAATACAGGATCGTAATAATCCTCAAGATATTTTTTTGTATCAAGTTTATGATAGTTACTTAACGTTAACACTACATCATGGCGTTATCACTTCTTAGACTTTTTTTTTAAAGCTGGCACATTAAAAAAAAGTTTTATAATATTACTTTTTTTGATACAATGGTAATATTATGTCGAAGTGTTACATTTTTAAAACGACGAGAAAAGTCGCTATTGGTTCCTTCGTGTACAACGTCACTAGATAATTTGCATAAACACCGAGACGTTATTAAATCCATCCAATTAAATATTACAAATTTAAACATCTTCACATTTTTCAGTTTGCACTGAGACATTTTAAAAAGAGCAAATCTAAGATTTTTTTTTAAGTTGTAAGATCTGTGTGAAGGCACTCCTAAAGGCAAATGATTTCGGAAAATATCTTACATTTTCCAGTATTTCAGCACAAAATAGCATCACAGGAATGTACAAGACAGTAATTGTCATTTTGTGTCTTAAAAAGTAGATATTGAGCAGGATTTGGACATAGCCTTGAGTTCTTGAGGACAATGTGGAATTATTGACAAAAATAAAAGTTGCCAATAACTGTAGAAAGCTTCGCTAAATTTGTAGCTAGTCGAGGCCGCTAACAATGGTAAAGCTTGCTTTCCTCAAAGTGTAGTTTGAAAACATCTACCTAAAAAATACAAGCATGAAGTTTAAAACACAACTAATATTTGAGGAATACACAGACTGCAAAGATTATTGGATTAAACAAGAATAATTTTATTCATCCATAGTTAATAAGATATCATTTTAAGAAACAACCACGTGAACAAAGACAAAATGAGTCTGCAGACACAGAAGACATAAAACAACATAAAACTTGCAGATATAGTTGGCTTATTAATAAAAAAGTGAAACAAACAAATGACATAAATTAACACAACTGTGGCAAAACAATAAAACTCTGATATTTAAAACGGGAAAAAACACATTGGAAAAAAAAACTGTTCAGGCACTGGTTCATGGAAAATCTATTAAAACTAGCAAGTTAGAGCCACAAAGTCCTCTCTCGATTGTAAGACTCTGTCAATGTTCCACCCTCACCATTATTAATTTCTCCAATAGAAGATAAAGAATATATTACTATCTGAGGCAGAAAGTGTTTGCTAAAAGTACTTCACAGGAAAGGTATTAAAGAAAACTAACTTATTCTTTCCACATAAACATCAAGGTAAGTTCCAAAGCTTTTAGCAGTTAGAGAATGAGGACATTCATGAGTTGAGGCTGCCCATAAAGACTCCACAGCAGATTCTATAGTACATGCCCTGGAATTGGGGCACAAAAAAAGCATTGTTTTGTATTAGTGTGTACTAAAATTCAGATACATTACATCGGGATTAAAAAAATAAAGCATGGCATGTTTTAACGATTCAGTTAGACACAATGGGACACACGAGGCTCATATGTGCAAACATACAGCAAATTCTCTAAAGTGTTGAAAGTACAGGGGTTAAGTTTAAAGGTCATTAGGGTTTACAATTGAGAAATCAGAGTCCTTGCTGTGAGTGCTGCCATCATCTGGACTGGAGGATCCAGATGTGGTTCCCATAAGAGGGTCTTGAAAATCAGCCTTGTGGAGCCCTTGTACATTCTTAAAAAGCGAAGCGGTGGCTGCGCTGCTTTGCTCCTCATTCTCAGATGGCTCATCATCCTGTGAGACCAGGATATAGTCATCCCAGTTTCTCGATTCTATGGCCTACGATGATACAAAAAACAATGTAAACAAACCAAAATCAAAAGTTAATTCTGTACATTATTTCAGAATCACAATATATGCAGCTGTTTGGCGATCATTGTTAGCAGTGGGAGCACAGTCAGACACAGCAAACAAAGTTGAGGAGCATCTGAGCGATCCTCCCCTTCTATGCAGCTCTCTACACTCTCTCAATCACTTCCATCTTGCAGCAGTGAATAACTAAGAGAGAAAATGAGAAGTGCTTATGCACTCCTCTTTTTATGCAAACTCATTAACTCACTGTGGACCATGTCCTTTTTTCATAGGTTTTTCCATACTGAGATGTAAAACCACAATGGGTGTTGTTACACTTTAAACAGATACATTTGATACATTTAAATAAAACATAATAGAATTTAAATTTATGTTCAATTTTACAGTAAATTCTGCTTTATGAATAATGAATACTGTCTAACTTCCACGACTTTATCACAAAGAATTTTGTGCAAGTCTAAGTATATTAAAAACTAGTACCGAACACCGCTTTCATTACAATCATTCTTGGTCATATTAAACTCTGTTTTAAAATGAAACTATTATGCCCAGCAGTGAATTTCTGTATCTCTGTAAAGCACTTTGGGTAACAAATGTGCAGCATAAATAAACTCGCCTTGCCTTACTAAAGTCAGTTCAGAGACAAAATTGAACTGCTAAAATGAGCAAGTACTGACTCATACCGATGGGGTTGAGTAAGTTCTAATCTCTGGCTCTGGTATGGCAGTCTGGAGCTTCTCTTCCATCTCCTTCTCCACTTGCAGGCCTCCTTCTTGGCGGTCGCTGAGCTCTTGAGGTTCCTTTCGTTTCAATACAGCAGCACCCTCTGCATCCTCCGACTGATGCTCAATATCGTTCAGGGTGTCCGAGTTGAACTGGCTGGAGCAGTAGTGGTCATCCGCTATGGAGATCTCTGCGTTCTCCTCAGATTCCAACTGGCTCTGATTGAACCGCAGAGCCCCCTTCAGGATGTCCTTAATCTAGTGGCAACAATCAAAATTATAATTCTATTCCAAACTTTTTTCATCTATAACACTAACATTTGAAACAAAATGGCATTTTATTAGATATCTATATTTCTTTTGAAAAGCAGCCCGGCCATGTTCTCTGGCCAGATATATTCATCTAAGCTCCTGCTTAAACCTACAAGCTATGGTCAGATAAAATAAATGTTAAGAGATGATGCCCTGGCCAATGCCGAAATACAGCAATGTACATGTATGAGTTCCTAAAGATAAGAATCACAGCAAAAAAAAAAAAAAAAAAAAAGTGGCAAGTGACTGATTTCCAAGGCTTTTTATTCACATTTAAAAACCAAAAAAAGACGACATCCATTGTTTCCATAAATCAGGATTTGAGTGGAGGAAATGGAGCTTATAAATAGCGTGAACTAAATATTTCCTGGTTGAGCAGTTATTTTAAACAGATTTATTACTTGGCTACAAGATGCAGGTTATGGACACGGAGGGGGCGGGGCACCTTATTAAATCACAAAGCTTTTTTTAAACCAAGAGCTGGTAAATTTGTTTTAAACATTTTGAGTCCTGAAGTGCTTTTCAGGACTCAAACATACATCAAAGAAACTTGGTTTTGCAGTACATGACTGGCACGACCTGTTCATGGCTACTTTGATAAAGGCCCATTACACAATATAACTTGGTATTCGGTTTTGGTCGGGAAAAATTGAATCAGTTTATCAGTTTAATATTCATGCCATCATAATTACATCCAAGAATTAAACTCGATCCTTTAATCTAAATACTAGAAAATGTATTTTCATAAACAGATATAGTAGTAGTTATTATTGATGCCATTTGAATCTCAGGCTAAATGTGTATTCAAATAACTACATTATGAAATGAGAAATAATGTAATATAACAGGTAACTGAATGTCATGAAACATGTAAATAATTTAAAATTTAAATGATTAAAAACAAACTAAATTATACCTGTTTTAGTCCTGCAAGTGACACCAGTACCTCGTCTTCCTTCTCCAGATGCTCCTGCAGTATCACATCTTGAATTTTGCCTATGAAAACATTTAAAAAGGCAATAAAATGATTTTCTTTTTTTGCAGCAGTGACTAACTGACTAATCTCTCTGACGAACCGATATGCACGTTCATCATCTTGGCACAGTATCTACTCATGGCCTCCAGGTCATTAATCTGACCCTGTAGGAATGAAACTTGGGCTTCCAGCTCGTCCTATGTGAAGAAAATGGAAACATCAACACAAATAATTATCTCCAGATACAGGGTTTTATTGTACTTACCGCATCCTTCTTGTTTATTGTTTTGCTATGAGACCGTGAGCGACTGATATTAAAGAAAGAGTCTTTTTTTGTTGCAGAAGAGGGTGGAGATGATGTGTTTGAGTCCCGCCCTCTGGACACAGGGAGAGGAGGGGATGACATTGCATGGTCCCGCCCACAAGTCAAACTCTCAGTGCTAGGGGAGGTGCTAAGAGTCCTGGAGGAGTGGCCTGTGAGGGAGGTATTAGAAGAAAGGGAAACAAAATTCTGCCCGTTAGTATAAAGAGTAACAGAAACCAAAAACTGAATTTTAAAATGGTAGGAAAATTCGAATTCAAGCACAAGTCACAAGAAAAACAAAAATACAAGAAAAATTCATTTAATATAAGACTAAAAGATCAACAAGAGAATTTAATGAGAGATGGAGTAATGTTCCATTTAATTAAACTTTTTTAAAATAAATTAGGCCAGCTAAGAAAAACTCTGCATGTAAAGTGTTAGTAATATAATAACTTTCGATAGCTCCGCCTTCATCTAGTTGGATGCTGTTTAGTCTCTTATCAGATCATATGAATATTCAAAACTGTTGGCAAATCAGATCCGATGTTTCTTTGTATAAAACAAGACAAAATGGCATTGTTAACTTGCTTATTTCAGTAGCTGCTAAGGATTATTTATACATTATAAATATTACTATTGTCCTTTTTTTGTACTTTGACATTTTCTGATTTGTAGGTGTTCTCTACTAAACAGAGATTTTTTCACTTGCACACCAATGCACGAGTGATTTTAGCAGAAGTGTATTGTTGCTTTGTTTGCATTTATCCACATTTTTAAATATGTTAACATGAAGGAACTATGACGATAACATGTATAAAACATGACGATTGGATCATGCAACACTGAAACAGAGCTAACTCTACAGCGTAGGAAATCACGGGGCAAAAATGATTAAAAACATTTGAATCAAAACTGTGATTTTTAATAATGAATAAAATGCTGGAGAGAAAAAAGGGATGGGAAAGCTCACAATACCACCGATCTAAACGTATTAAAACAAATTAATAAAAATGTAACACTTGGGCTTATTAGATCACGTACACATGCATGGATTACAGTACAAGCCACACACACACATAAAAAGCAAATCAAGTTAAAACAATCCATAAAGTAAAGTACCTGAGGTCTCAGCATAAATCTGGGCAGGGAGTGATATCTGAGAAGCTCCATATGAACCTAAGTCTAATAAACACCAAAGTAAGGCCTAGAAATCTCCTTTTTCGTTATATATTATGTACAGTTGTGCTCATATGTTTACATATCCTGGCAAGTTTTCTAATTTCTTCAGACAATATGAATAGTAACACCAAAGCTATAAAGTAGCCCACGTAAAATACGACAAACGGCTCAGAGACTTCTGGAACAAAGTTATTTGAGACCAAAAGTAAATGCTACATTTGGAGAGGAGTCAAAATGAATGGAACCCCATCCCCACTGTGAAACACAGAGGCGGGTTGCTGATGTTCTGGGGATGTTTGAGCTTCAAAAGCACAGGAAACCGAGAAGAATGGGGTGCTTTAACAACAGAGAAGATAAAGAACCTCATCCACAACTACCTCAAGAAACTTCAGGCTGTCACTGATGTTAAAGGGGGAATAAAACAAATAATAAGAGCTGGGGTGTGGAAGCTTTTTGATTTGAAAGAGTAAAAACTGTTAACACTTTTGTAAACTTATGAACACAACTGTACTTGCACAAAAAGAGTCAGATCAACAACAAAAAAAAAAACAAGAGTATTATGCATTTTAAAGCTCCACACACAAATTAATCTGTACATCCTGAGAAAACATTTGAAGTAGTTTGAATGAAAATGTGAATATAAATCAATCAAATGTCACTGAATCCGACTTTAGAGGTTGATCGTTAACTTATGAAACAACAAAATAGAAATTTGTGACCAACAAGTCTTAAAAAGTAAAAAAATATTCATCAAGTCTTTTATTTAAAACAAAAGATCACCCCAAAACACAGACAAAAAGTACACAATTCAAACTTGAGAGTAACATAATTAAAACACACACAAGGGTCCCGCTCCCCTTCTTTCCTTTCTGCCCAAAACACACTACGCCAGGCTCAATTTGACTGCGGCAGTGAAAACCATAGACATAAACCAATGGGTTAAAATCCCTTGAACTGAAATGTCTTAAAAAAGTTCTCTCAGAAAAAAAAAAAAAACGATGTATGGAGGAAGACAAAGGTCTGACAAACATTGGGATAATCCATGCATCATGAAATGATGTTTGATAAAAATGTTTTTTTGGGGAGTTTTTCACGTGTCAAATGAAAAAAAAAAGGTGTGAATGACTGACCTTTGCTGAGGTGCACTGGCATACTTTCAGACTTCAGCAGTCGGTGCTGATGCTGGGTTTGTGGGTGTGGCTGGGATTTCATCTGTCTGCTTGGGGGGGCAGGGCATGATGAAGGTTCAGGCAATGGGCATGGTGCTGGAGCTTGAGGTGAAGGGGTCGAGATCACCTCGCTGTTGATGGGTGAGATGCCACTGGAGCCACCTCCCATCGGTGCGATGAGCTTCCGGCCGAAATTAAGAAGAGAACTGGAGACTTTGTTCATGTTGAGAGGGGCAGCTTTAGTGCTGGCACTGGATTCAAATATATTAATATAGTTTTAAAAATGTTTTCAAAAACATGGATAAAAAAATTCACGAAACATTAAACCGTTTACCGCGTTTTGTTGACCAGGTCAGCCCCACGGGATTTGTAGTAATCCAGGTTTTGCTGGAACTGGTAATTTACCGGTCGTGGATTATTCTAAAAATATAGAATAATACACTCCAAAAATTGTTTCGAGAAAACAAAATTACAGCTTAACTTTAAATTGCAGAAATATGATCAGTATTTACCAAAATATCTAGAGATTTTGTCCTAATTTAGATCAAAAGGCTCTACTGGTGCCTACAAATAACCAGTGTCAGGTAGAAGGAAGGGATACAACCTGAACAGATTAGCAGATATACATAATCTCAAAAAAATGTAAATATTAATATTAGGCTAAGTGCTTGGAAATTGTATCATTTTCAACGTATTAAAAGTTTCAGTTTAAAAGCCAATATGAAAACAATTTAAAATAAACGTATGATGCAAGAATGAATGCTAATATTTTGCTCAATTCTGTCACATTAAACTTAATATTATTTTTTTTATGGTATTTACTGTTTGTATGCATGAAAACAGATAAGGGTTGATGATGTTGGTACCTTGGGGTCTCGAAGGAATAAAGATTTCAGCAGCAGTGAATGAATGTCTCCAATAGGAGGATAATGCATCAGGAGACCCAAACACGTCTGGAAGTTACTAGCAATCACTAGAGTAAAAACAACAAAAAAAATAAAGGTTAAATATAACAGAGAAGTTTTTTTTTAATCCATATCCATATTCTCCAGATGCCCTGAGGTAATAAATAAAGCCAACTATTCGTCCAATCTTCAGATCTGGCAAGAGTTATCTTAGCTAAGCATAGTTCACTGAATTAGATCAGATCAGTACCAGTATAAATGATCAAAGATTTGAAACCTTTTAAAACACTATTTCTTAGAATTCCACAGTGTTGTGATACTAGCATGAAATGAAACGTTGAGATTCTGTTATGCGGCTATTCAAAATGCAACATCGCGGTAACTTCCTGTATCCGGAACTTTCAGAGATGTTCTAAAAAATATTTTCCCATAAAATTTGAAACATAAAAAAAATTCCATCTGAAAGTTTGTCACGCCCTATATGTTGATGGAGATATTGATTATGACATCGGAATTGAGTATAGGTCGTAACAGTATAAGCCCACAAAAAAAAAAAACAATACTTAATATAACCTCCAAAAAGTCAAGTTTTAAGTAGGAAAACTATGGTATGAAACATGGAATTGAAATGTTAATGGTTTGATCTGATTCAATGATCTATGCTAAGCTACGATGATAGCTCTAAAGCCAGATCTGGAGAGCAGCGGAGTCATCGAAAATGGTAAAACACTACTTGGGAGAGAGATGGGGAAGGAGCCTGTTAAAAATGGAGTGTTCCTTTAAGAAACCATACACTCTAAAGACTAAAACAGACAAAACAGCAATTGTAAGAGTATTCTTTTCTCACCAGCTATTATTATACCAATCCATAGCATACTTTTTGATTCAGAAAGTAACAAAGTGTTCTGTATTTTCGTCTTTTTTGCAATTTACAATGAGATAAAGCCACAGTAGAAAAATGTTATAATGCGTATGAATTCCACTGATCACCTGCCGCTCACCAATGAGAAATATTTTGCTCTGAATTTCTGAACTGTGTGTAAAGCAACTTGCTCTGTTCCACTAGTCAAATTATTCTTTGGATCATTCAGACTATTTAACATTGCACAAAAATGTTGTTTTTAAACTGCAAACTAATAAATTGGTTTAACAGAGTTTCACGATAAATGTAGCCTTCTTTCTAAACAAGTTGTTGTCCAATATAAAGGATGATGGGCAAGTTTGGGACTTGCCATTAGTACAGATCACCTTTAATTATTAATCATTGCTGTATTTGTAGGGGTGTAACGATATATCGCAGTACGAAATTTCGCGATACAAAAATGTTACGAAATGTGTTGTAGAGTGGTGGCGAAACGTTTACGAAATGACGCCAGTCTGATCCTATTGGTTCAGCTGCCGACATGACCCCCGCTGCAGCAACGTCACGTGCGCGCTTTCGTCTCAGTTGCAGAAATCACTTGAACTAAAGGCAAATAGGCAGCATGAGTTCGGATAAAATACAAATTGAAGATGCCCCGTCTTTAATTAAATCTGAAGTCTGGCAGCATTTTGGCTTTCCTGTCGCGCAACAGAATGACGGTAAAAAGTTTACAGATAAAACACAAACGGTTTGTAAACATTGTAATACAAAGCTGCCATACACAGCATCAAACACTTCGAATATGATGTTCCATTTAAAACGGCATCACAACAACAAACTTTTGCAAACCCCCACAGCAAAAAGAGTAAAAGAAGGTCAAACGCCAATACAACGCAGTTTTGCAGCAACATGGTCTCAGTCGAGTGCAAAAGTTCTAGAAAGACAGACATATTTAGTTGTTTATTTGAATACAGAAGGTTTAAAACCTTAAAATGTGATCTTGTGTGTAAAACAAAGAAAGCTATTAAAATTTGTTAATGTTTTTGAAATAAATCAGTTTTTCAGATTTTTGTTTCATTTATAATAATTGCTTAAAATATTGTGATACATATTGTATCGTGAACACAGTATCGTGATGTGTATCGTATCGTGACCTGGGCATATCGTTACACCCCTATGTATTTGTGTTGTTTTTTTTTTTTTACAAAATTAAATATTACTTTGATGGAACGAATATTATTTTGAGAGATAACAAGTCGTGGATTTAAAGTATTTTGTAAAGGATTAGATCTATAATAATGTGAAACATTTCTAGGGTAAGAAAATAAATATTTCCTCAATTTACCATTCAATGTCAATGACTAAGGGTTTAAAATAAGTTTATACATCGTATAATATACTTTAATTCTACAACTGCGTTGGCCAGATTTGTGTTCTGAACTCACAAGCATCTCTGATGTACAGAAGCATAGCGACAAACACATAATCCACCAGATCCAAAGTGATGCTGTCAGCAAAAAGAGCATCCCAGACCACCAACAGATCCTGCAGAGAAAACTCCCGACCAAACAGCAACCGAACCCAGCGGCTGCACGCAGAAAAAGCAAGTATTTCATAAAAAGAACATACATCAGAGATTAGAAATGAGTAAATCTTCAAACTCACATTCCATAAATCTGGGGTGCTATTTCTAGTCTGTTGAGGTGCATGTAAAGCTCAATGTCATGTTTCTTTAGTAGCTGGTCCTGTATTCGGTTGACTTTGGTCACTATGGCAACAGAGGGGCCAGAGTCCTGTGGCCTTGCAAAGGGGATGCTGGTTAACATCTCTTCTTTGCCCTGTAACATGTAGGCATGTCAGGTAAACTGGGTTAAGCAAAGCTGAAATGATACCAGTAGTAAACGCAGTACCTTCCTGACCTCCCGCTCAAAACTACTGAACCAGGGTTCTGCGGTCTCCATGAGAAGAGAGAACATGGTACTATAGGAATAGCATGCAACAAAGTAAAGAGGGATTAGCAACTGAGATTCTGTGAAACACTGCTTTGTGAGATGCTTTTACTCACTAGGCATCGTGCTCATGGAATTCAGGATCCAGAAGAACTTTCATCTCTTCACTGCAAACGGGACGAGAAAGAAAAACACTGAAATTCTGTCACTGAAAAACGCCTCAAAGAACATTATTTACGTTTAAAAACAGTGGCCACTGTTACAGACGAAAACAAGGGACCATTACAATAAATTATGGCTTTTTAGAAATATTGGAAAAAACCAGAGCCGGCCAGACTGTAACTAACGTTACGTAGAGTTTACTGTATGCCTCTTGAGTATTTAGAACTCCACCATAATCATTGGCCGTGTTACACCATGGAGATATCAGGATAGTCCAATTTAGAGTACGATCAGTTCAAACGTAAATAATGTCTCCCAGAAATAACATACCCTCCCTTTAGGCAAACTTTTAATTTTTGTTTATTTTGTTAAAAGACTCTGCCCGAAAGTTGTACACACACTTTGATGTATTTTATTAAAAATTCTTAATGCAATATAAACCAACCCCCATGGCTTTATGACTTCCATAAGTAATTTGCATAGAGATATGGCTAATTGGTTGCTATGGTAAACAATCTGGTTGCTATGAAGGGGACCGTGACATTGTAAAATATCCCCTATGTCACTTTGAGTGAAATAAAACAACCCCCATGTCTCTATGGTTTTCCTAAGCTGAGATAGAGAAATGTAAAATTGGTTGCTAGGGTAAACAGTTAGGTTGCTATTAAGAGGACAGTGACATTGTAAAACATCCCCCATGTCACTTTGAGTGAAATAAATCAACCCCCATGTCTCAACCCCCATGTCTCTATGGTTTTCCTAAGCTGAGATAGAGAAATGTAAAATTGGTTGCTAGGGTAAACAGTTTCGTTGCCAAGAATAAATTTGTTGCCTTTTCCCATTTATTTTCAATGTGAGTTTATGGCCCTTTAGCCAAAAACAAAATCTAACAAAAAATTTTTTTCAAAACTTTATTCAATAGTCTGGGGAAGATGATTTTCCAACTTTCAAACCTAAAGAAATAAAAGTTTTTAAATGGAGCTTGTGAACTAAAAAGTGTTATTGCTACTATTGGTCCCCTCCAACCTTGAGTTAAGGTTTTCATGTGGCAGTAGTTTGGCTCGTATTCTATTACGGCCATACCTGGGATTGGCGGTTTCACTGGCATGCTGGAAAGCCTGGTGGTCACAGTGGAGAACAAACACTATAGGAGCCAGCAACTCATGCATTCCCTGTCAAGAGAGTAAAATATCCTTGTAGAACAAAAACAAATGAAAAGATATGACTGAACCACTTCAACCAGTTTCAGAGCTCAGACCTGCTTATAAAGCAGCTGCTCGTTCTCTCGCGCATAGCAGAAGAGAATATCGGTCATCTTCGTTCGAACATCCTCTTCCTGGAAGTACAGCATCTCTGGAAACCTGCGGAAAGAATTGCAGTTAATGTTTGATATCATTTTATTATAAGGAAATCACTTTATTGTCACAGCACATGAGACGATGAGTGAAATCTTTTGAGCAAGCTCCAGACAGCGCAGTGATATTTACAGAGTTGCATATAAATGTACAATAGAAATAGAATATAAACGCATTTGCGAGATAAGTATTCATAATATATATATATATATATATATATATATATATATATATATATATAATAATGTTGTTTTTATACATATTTTTACATTATAATATACAATGTGTATGTAATAATTTTTATTACTATAAAGTAAATACATCAATCAAATTTTATACAAAAGTAAGTGTATCATTATCATGAATTCATCACTTGTTATGACTTTAAAAAAAAGACATTAAAAACCTGCCCTTACATCGCATTTCTGTTTAAAGCAAAGATGATTTTCCCAGCAATGTCAACATTGATTCAGAGTTACTATATATATATATATATATATATATATATATATATATATATATATATATAATGTAAAATGCATCTTCTGAAAAAAAAAAAACAAAGTATGATTTATGATATATTTATGATTTCATACATTTCCCTGCTTGCACTGCAATGGAAATGCGCTTCCAGCAGCTTGTCAGATTTCTTTTAAGGCATTGCAAGTAAACAATTTTATCGAAATAATTTTAATAACACTGTTGAAATTCGATTTTGTTAAGTATGTTAAGTATGAGATTGTTTCGGATCTGTATGTTGATATTATTTTGCGGAGGAATACATTTAATTTCGATTTACTGCATCAACAAATGATCTACTCTATTCACAGTATAATATAATTGTATTATTTGTTTTAATCTTAAAGTACGTTTGATTAATCAATGCATTTTTTTAAATTCCATGTCATTTCAATTTTTAAAGCAACCAATAGTCTTGTTTTCCTAACGTTTCTTTAGTGAATGACAACAGTGTGAAATACGTACGTCCGTAAAACATCTTGTTTAATCATTCCTCTGAGCTCCTTATCCTGAAAGAACTTATTCCATAAACTCTGAAACATCATGAGAAACAGAAAACTAGTCAATCCACGAGTCATAGAGAGACTAGGTCGTGCACAGTAAGCTCCCTCACCCCCTCGTCCTGTGAGAGAGGGTTGTTCACCACCAGGTCCTGCTGTCCAGCAGCTTTGCGGGGGTTTGTAATGTGCTGGAATTCGACAAACAGAAGCATAATTTAGTCCCAAAAGCTACCAAAAAGAAACTACCGTACACATACCATCTCTTTGATTCTCTCATATTTGGCTCTGTGCTCTCTGGTTCGACTGATCCAGTGAGTCTTATCTTCTGGCAAGGCATCCAAATAGACCTGTAACCATCGAACCGAAGCTCATTATTTTTGTTTTCCTCCATTTTACGAAATATATCTTCACCTTTCAATGCCAGTGAGCCCTCGAGGAATAAATTATTAAATTTGTCAGCTGCTGCCGAGAGACCATTACCTTCCAGCAGACGCTACGGAATCGACTGCTCCGTAACCGTCCATTAATGCCGGTCTGCCGGATCCGCGCCAGGTAATTACTGTTCAGGAATAGATCGTCCCACTCCTTTCTGCACAGAGCACATGATGCTGGATGTTACAGGACAGAGGTGAACTTTAAAAGTTTAAGATTTGAATCCGGAGAAATGGTAGAAGGAACCTGTATGACTGAAACGTGGATTCCGCAGCACCGTCCAGAGATCCCCCTGATGATAAAAAAAAAAAAAAAACACCTTTCATTTTGTAAATATTTTTTATATCTTTTCATGTGACAACACTAAAGAAAAGACACGTATATAAGCGAGTGTACACAGCCATTAATGTCTGAGCCACTTGCCACAATTGCAAGTACACCCCTAAGCAAAAAGGCCATCCTTATATTCAAACACTGCCAGAGCTTGAATGGTTACCATTGAAGTCTTTTCCTACTCCATTTTGAACATGCAGGGTGGACACCTGGCACTCCTTCACCTTTTATTTGAGGATGCTCTGGAGGTGCAGGAGGTGCTCTTGACTGATGTCAGAAAAATCGTAAACATTTAACTTGTTTTGTTTTTTGTTTTTTATTGAAGGACTGGAAAGCGGTACAATGTTGTCTGCAGGCAACGGTTAAGCATGGTGGTTCCTTGAGTGTTTGAGGCTACACTGCTGCAAATTAATTGGACACTTGGTTTGGTGTTCTTAATGCTGAGAAATCCATTGTGTAATACCATCAGGGAGGCGAACAATTGTCCCAAAATATGTCTGCAGCAGTATAATGACCCCAAACATACAGCTAATGTCATTAAGAACCATTTTCACCATAAAGAGTGATTGCATGGCCTCCACTGAGCCTATTGAGTGTGACTGGGATCAACTGGGAATAACCTATCAATAGAGTTTCTTGGTAGACGACGAATTAATGCAGTTTTGAGGCAAAAGTGGTGACAGCAAATAGATTTACATTTCCATTTTTTTCTTTCACCACTTTTTGTTGATTGATGAAAATAAATTATGAATACTTCCATTTAAAACTATTTATGTTTTCTCCACATGACATTGCAGCATCTAGATGTGGTGAAAACCACCGGCTGAAGCTCAAATCAAGCATATAGTGGAACTAGTAATAAAGTTCCCAGTGAGATTAATGTTCAAAATTCCTTTATTCCCATCCTTTAAGCTGTTCAATAAAATTGGAATGGGAAATTAAGATGAACAAAGTTTTGCGAGATACTACAGTTCAATTTGTGCAGCCCTGGTGATGTCATCAACACTATCCACAACGTGAAAGTGGCTTACGATCTTGGTTTCTGTTATAGTTTTGCAGAGGGTCGTATCCGGTCTCCTGCTCATCCTGCTGCAGCGGGTGTCGGGTTTCAAAATTCGGATGCTGCATATCCTACAAAAACCACAGAGGAAGAACTAAAGAGTGTTCTGAACATAGACACCACTGAAGCTACAGCGCGCCATTTAATAGATTGGGTAGTGGGCATAATTTACTCACGGGTTAGAGTTGCTTGGTTCCCCTCACAGGCCAGATCACATTGGAGACAAACCACTGATCTGAGAACAGCAAAAGGAGCAAAACCACTGAACAAAGACAGATCCTCAACTGAAATGCTAATGGCTTTACTGATACTGCATTATACACTTGCTGATTTTGCATATTCTGGATAGAATCAAGCAGGTTAAAGTACAATATGAAAGATTCCCCTGATGAGAACGATCTTCCTATAAGTCCTTCTACCTTTAGTGGAATTAACCTTTTAAAGAAGCAAAGTTTTGAAGATGCGCCACATGCTTTGAAACTATTTGACACTTGTGGTAAAATAAATTTATACGAAGATATTTGATCCGTACATATGAGCCATTCACACTGAGAATGGAGTCTCACATTCTGAAAAAATGAGTGCGCACAAACATCCTGGTCTTGTTTGACAGATTTTAGTGTGCAATAGATGACCACTCTAGCGCTGGAAGGATTGTGCCGTATTTAGCGGTCAAGTTCCATTCTGAAAGTTATGCATTCATGTAGTTACATCTTTTTTTTGTTTCTTTTATTTTATCAGCCGAAAGAAGTTAACCAAACAAACAAACAAAAAAAAAAAGACTATTGAACAGTCACCGTTTAGATAAAATTACAACTTCTTAAATAGGGTTTCAGGAATGAAAAAGTATCAAATGATTGCGCAATATAAAAAGTTAATAAAGAAAGACAAATTATGTAACTCTCACAGTAAAAAGGTTGGAGATCCCTGATCTAAAGAGTCATTTCAGGAGCTAAATCTGATACAAAGCATGCAAGAGTTAATGAAACGTCAATAGAGAGCAAGGAAATGGTGCATTAAATAATGTTTAACTTTGATTGTGGGAATGCATAAACCATTACTATCATTGTAGAATTATTATACTGGTGCTGCTTTGTACAGTGACTTTTAACCAGTGAAGCCATTCAAGATAAAATTTGATGCTTTATATGTGCAGTGAACAAAAGCTGAATGGCTACCCTGTACTGTTCCTCTGTATATGCAAGGGGAAGTAGTAGACGGCCACTACAGACTGTTGTCAGGAGGGAGCAGATTCACATTGAAACCAGTGATAAACGTTTAACAGCAGAAAAAAAAAGTTAAAGCCTGATTTCACGAGTCTTTTTTTTTTTATAAAAATCAAACAAACTTAATTTTCCTTCTCAAATATCATCTTCCATATGCTTTATGGAACTGCAATTTCTTATCCAGACAACAGATGATTTACTATCGAATATAAAGGGTGCCGAACCTTTGCATACCCCTGTATATGGGCACTAGGGGTGTAATGGTTCACGGGGATGTATTGAACCGTTTCGGTGCGGCCTGTTCGGTTCGGTACACTTGCGTACCATTTCTGTATTTTTTTAAATTAAATAATATAAATTTATTATTAGCGTGATATTAAGCGCAGCGGAACAATGTTCCTAGGCGAGTTTCCGCACGGACGCTGTGAGAGCTGAGTGAGAGCTGCACGAGTAGCTGACTAGCTGTGAGAAATGGCAACAGCGAAAGAGAAGCCAGAGCTTGAAGCCCCTCCCACCTCACTGCCCCTAACCTAAATGTGGATAGGTTAATCTTTTTAGCCAAAAACTTAAAACTTGAATAGTTAGTTTTGTTGATATATAAGCTGAAGCTGTTGCTAGTGTTAAAAGTTTTCAGGTCCTAACTAGTTGCAGTATTTAATTTTTTATTTTAAAAATGTGTATTTCTTTATAAAGAGTGCAATTTATTTAAAATATCACCAAAAAGTGTCACTTTTATTTATTTTATGCAAAAATTCTATTGTGTATTGGCAGCTTTTAAAAATAAAGATTTTATTAAAGCTCTTATTGTTTTGTAGTGAAAATTAACCGATCCGAGCTCTCCAAAACACTTTAATGAACCGAATACGATTTTAGCTTACCGTTACACCCCTAATGGGCACTATATCTTTAGCTAAATCCATCAGAATCCACAATCGCTTTCCAAACATCTCATACAGAATTTGTGCAGGTGTACTTTTACTCCTTTTATTTTCATAGCGGACCGCATCTCTCCGACTCTGCAGCGAGCCACTATTTCAGATGTTTGTTGCTTTGAAGTGGTCACACTATAAACACACTTTGCAGCTGTTCTGTCTGGCAAAATTCAAACCAATTGTTGTTGTGTGTTTAGTTTTAAAGGAGTTCTTCGCTGCCGCATTGTTTTTGTATCTCTATGGCAAACGCAACATGGAGGCCTGACCCAAATCAACACTACACTAGCCAAGAGTGGAGCATCTGAAAATGTTCAGAGATAAAAACCAATTTCCATTCAAAGAAACTAATGTAAACTGCACTTTTGGGTTACATCAACAAAACTAATTTCACACGCAGAATTATGAGATACAACAAATTGAACATACTAGTATGTGTGATGTATCAATACGTGGATTCGTGTGATTAGTATTTTACCAAATAATTTTAAAGATTTAGAGCTATGTAGTGAATTTCACAGTGGGTTGCATTTTTCTCATTTGCATATGTAACTGTAAATTGAATCGCAATAGAGGTCAGAAAAATCACAGCTATTCTCTCGACATTGCAAAGCCCTAGTTCGGCCAATAAACACAAGGCTAAAATGAATGAAATCCAACAGTAAGCTTTCAGCAGAATGTGAAGGCAGTGCCAGAAAAGGGTATATGTCCGATAAAGGATTTTGTGTGCTACCAGAAGGGGAGGGGCTCTAGCCAGACGAATAAATTGATGAAGATGAGATCGGCGAGAAACGAAGGTCCCGGGGTATTGAGGAATTTGAAGGTTATTCATGACTTAAGTCAAAGTTAAATTAATCTAAATCCATTTGTTTATATTAAGCTTTAAACATTGAGCTTTGCCTAATTAGGATTACCCAGATTTGGCCCAATTCGAGATCATAGACACTATATTCGTAATTTGAAAGTTTCTTAAAGCTTCTGCTGAATCAAATACAGATTTAAGACTTTAATGCCAAAAGTATTTGAAATAAAAAACTTGTTGAATTACACAAAATTAGCAATTAACATTTTAATGCATTGTATTTACAGGGGTTGCATTTTTGTGCGCTGCATTTTAACATGGTTGTATATTTAAGTAGTGAATATTTCAAGCGGAAACATTTCACCAACTTTTTCATCGTTAAAAAAATTCAGTTTGTTTAATAATTCCGACAATAACATTCGTCAGACAATTTTCGGTTGATTTTATTTCACTTTACAAATTCACGTTTTATTTCAAATGCTTTTGGCGTTGTTTTTGTTCCATAGACTTTTCACAAAGCACAGCCGAGCTCATTACATTGAAACGCCTGGAAGCCTCAATAATAAGCTGTACAGAGGCAGACCAGGTCTAAACCTGTTTAAATACACTCACATGCCTTCACTTCAGCAGAGCTCCTGAACCAATCACATGATTTGAGGAAGTCTAAAAGCTTCTGGTTGAGCTCAAAGACAACATTATGACAAGAACAGAGGGCACTGTTAAAAACGGTAGCTACAGCCAACATACAATAAAAACCAAATACACACAAACAAAGTGTCATTATTTCTTTTTTTCAAATCTACATTACTCTAGAGTCAAAAACTAATTGTAATTTGACACGGTTTATGTGGGAGTGAAAACTGCTCCATGTTGGTCTTGTGATGCAACTGCAATTTGTTTTTCTTTCATCCGGGTAACATTTATAAATCCCCCTCAGAATGTTTTTAGGCTTTTGGAATGCTTTTTTTCTTTCTTATGTTATAAACAGGGGCAAATGGTACATCAGAGTATATCTGCATCTATGCAATTACAAAAATACAAAGTGACTTACAGACAGAGGAAAAAATACAACAAGCAATTTGTAACAGATCAGATCTTCATAAGTGCTCACAGAAGAGGCTGAATAATATTTTTTTATGTTTTTTCCACCAGCTGGGAACGGTTAAAGAGAAAGTTCTGGTTAGTGATTTCCTGCCTTCAGAGACGGAACCACTAGATGCTGAATGCAGGCCTCTGGAGGGGGTTGTAGGACTGCAAGAGCATGTGAAGTATGCAAGCATCAGTGTTTAAACTTAACCTGAGCTGCACTGGGGAGCCAGTGAAGAGAGGGGTGACACAGGCTCTTCTGTGTGGCACAATTATTTCCTCATAAAAATGAAACCCAAGTACAAAATACAAAACATTATCATTAAAAGACATTATTATTTAAGTGCACTGTGGGTAGGGCTGGGGGAATAATTGAAAAGTAACTGTAGTCGCCATTCAGAAAAATAGGATCATTCAGATTTTTCCAGGTGAAATATTTCGATTACTTCACTTTTTTAAGCAATGTGTGCTTGAACCCTTCATTCTAAGATTTCTCATTTGTATTATGCGAGCATTTTTACAGCACAAATCTTCTCAGTGAACTACGAGAGCAAACATAGAAATCACTCAATAATCGGAATCTTCGATATTAGTTCAAAGTGCCCAGCCCTAGCTCCAAGATTCAGCTTGTCCACAAGTCTTGTCGTAATATTGCAAATGCTTTATTTCCACATTTAAAATAATGTTTTGGGATTGCTTCTTGGCTAAAATAAGTGTGGAAGAAAATTAGCGGAATGTCTTTAGCGAGATAGTTCGTAATCCCACTCATTATCTCCTATCACTTGTTTCGTATGATGTGAACGCAGGAAATTTGCCTGAAATTTTACTTGGGTGCTGCAGACTAACTTTCGATTGTGTTTCACCAGCATAAAAGTTTAGAGTGATGTTTCTTTACTTTCTGATGTAGATTTGTGGCACTACTGCACATTGTGGCAATATCTCTTCATGGGGTACAGGGTTTTTCATTACGTTCACACTTGACACTCCCAATAAGCAAAGCTTACTCTCTTTTCATCCTTTCCATAAGTAAGTTTAAGTCACAGATCTCATTAGTCCCTGGAAAGATCAACTAGTACATTAGGTGATCAGCAATTGGTTGGTAACATGGTCAAGAGAGAAGTCAAAAATAAAAATGTGCATATTGAATCAAATGAAAATCAATGAATAGACTGAAAAATTAAAACAGTTCGATTGCAACCCATTAAAACCAGCAGTGGTGCCTTCCAGGAAAGCAAAGTCCAGCTGAAAGAGTGGACGGTTCAATGCAAAGCTTCAAAATGGTGTCTTTGGTTGCAACACTAGCCGTTGATGGGGTTCTTATTTGACGGATGTTTAGAGGAACCTACTAATAATGACTGTATTGGATTTTTGGAAATTTTAAAGAACTGAGCAAATGCATATAAAAGTCCAGTTGCTATCCACAACAGAAAATACACCATTAAACATTGACATGTTGTATAAGTTATACAATAAAAGATATAGCTTGACCAAAATCTAACATAATGTTAGTCATGTTTTTAATGTTCATTTACCGAATTTTTCGCCGTATAAGACACACTTTTTCTTCCCCAAAACTGAGGGGGAAAAGTTGGTGCATCTTATAGGGCAAATGCAGAGCGCAGCGGAACGGAGGGCGGTCACGGCCGTAGGAGAGGCGTAAGAGAGGCCGCGGCTTTGGCCTAGCTCCTGTTATGGTAAAAATATACCTTCTCAATTGAAAATAAACACTCGAGACCGTTTGAGAGAGAACACAGCAAATGCGGCTATTTATTGTAAAGATTTAGCAGCCTCAACGCATTTCCTACACACGTGTTATCCGCATTGGAAGAAGAACCTCGAGCCTCTCCAAGTAAGACAAGCGCTGGAAGAAGGGCGGGACTGAAATATGACGTGTCTCTTAAAAGATTCTCAAATTACATTTCTCTAAATGACCACTAGATGGTAGTATTATATAGGAAAATTCCCATCACACTCCGGAAACGTCGGTGCGCGCTGACGTCATCGCCCATCTCTGCTCGTTGATCCTACCATAGCGTGGATCGTAAGGAGCAGGTATGAAACATTACAGCCTTTTTTGTTACTTTTACTGTTTACTGACTGTTCATGTTACTTGTTTGGCAAATAATTGTTCTTAAACTGCTGTTAACTTTTACACAGTTGATATAAAATATTTTACAAAAGTATTTGGTTTAGAATCTTTTTTTTTCTAGATCTTCCTCATTTAAAATTGGGTGCGTCTTATATGCCGGTGCGTCTTATACGGCAAAAAAATATGGTAATCTAAAATAATGATAACCCATCCCTTCGGATCACAGGGAACTGTAGTTAACAATAAAATCAAGTAATTTTAGTTTTCATTGATACATTTTGTGGAAACACAGCCATGTTTTTAGACTTTATGAGGCATCTGGCCTAAAATAATGCACTTTCTGCCTAATGCATTAATGGACATATAAACACAATCGTTATTTTAGATTCAATTGACAAATATTAAAGAGTAAAATTCTATGTGTTGTGTTACATCTCAAATTGTATTGTTTACTTGCATCGTATAAGTTTGTATATTTAAATAAACATAAAGCCAAAGTGTAATTCTGGTAATTTAAAAACACTTTTCTGACAATGGCATCCTTTTTTCTATTATGAGTATTAAGATCTGTTACAATGGATTATTTTGAATCTATTTTGGCAGTACATAATTGCTATTAAATAATAGCATACAACAGCCCCTGCTATCTAAAGAGCTAATTTATATAGTAAACAACATGAATTTAACTTTTAACTAATTTAAAAATTTATTTAACAAAACCACTTTCAGTACTAAAATCTCAGCATCCACTAACCGTAAGCATACACTTCAAGTAATGCCTCGTGGAGATAAAAATTAAATATATTAAGTAGAGAGATGCCAACTGTATGAACTGCTACCAGAGTTTTCAAAATAATCCACAAGGCTAACTTACTTTAGATTTTCAAATGCCACAACAGCACAAACAAAGAAAATAAAGCTTTGAGTGAGACTGTAATCAATGGCTTTGGCTTCTAGTTCTGAATGGATCCATAGGGTTGCCTTGTGGATGGATGGATGGAGATGGTGAATCTAAGGCCTTACTGGTTTGGAAGCTATTCACTTCCGTTACGAATGCCAGAACACAGGACAGCTTGAAATAAGACTTTTTCGGGTTTGTTAAGCTTTCCGGGAGATGGAATGAGTGCGTCAAAAGGAAAATAAATGTTATTTTACCTGCACTGTTTCAGGCGGGTCTGCCCATTCTCAGTCGCTCTGTTTGCATGTAAACACTCTCGCGCAAGTCAGGCGGATGTGCCGCATAACAGCTGAACAAGCACGTGACCCCAGACCGGAAGTGTCAAAATTCATCGCGGCTTTTTTTTTTTTTTTTTTAAATTCAAGCTCAGGAGTGTGTTTACATAAATCACCAGATAAACGTACGTATAAACAAAGCATTGTGGAGAATACAATATTAGAAGAAATTATATAGATATATATATTCTTTAAAAGCAAAATTAATTCAAACATTTTCGGGAAATGGCAAATAGGTAAGCATATGTCCACTATTTAGCATTATGTAATAAATATTTCTAAAGCAATTAACTATAAATGTGAACGAGTTTGGTATTTAAAAATGTAGGAATTTATTTGATTGTGGAGAAAGCACTTTTGCATCAGTTGTTGCTCAGTTACTGCTCTTTCCCCAACTGTAATCTTCAAAGATAAAGTAATTGTCAGAGCTTCCAAAATGTATTTTTTTTTTTTTATTAAATAAGGAGACACAGTCAATGCTAATTATGTGTTTATTTACAAATGCAGTAAAACAAGTACAGAATAAAGTATGTTCCTAAGTAAGAAACATTTGAAGTTTATCAGAGTTCTAGACCCCAGTAGGATCCACGGCACTCACCTGAACTGGTGATTACCATAATATGAGTAGAAATCGTTGCAAGGTTTCCAAGAGACGGCATGTGGACCAGGCGAAAAATAAAGGGGCCAGGTAAGCAATGTCACTCTGAAGAGTCAGAAGAGTGATCCGTATATCTGACAATCATGGAGGTGCAGGTGATTGGCGAAAAGCTGTGATTGGTTTGACTAAGAAAGTTGAGGTAAGGGATTAACTGAGTCCCTCTTTGCAAAAAGGTTTGGACACAACTGATATATGTATCTTTGCATTGGATTAGCAACTGTTGGAGGGTATACCCTACTTTTAATCAGCTGCTTTATCCAAGAATACGCAGATATGGATGATGGAAAATACTCATACATTGATATAAAATGTCTTCAGGTCCTTGAAAAAAAGTTTTTAATACAATAGCCAACAGTTTTATCGTTATTCGGTGAATTGAAAAATATTCAGTGTAATTCAAAGTGGTGAACAGTTTGCTTCTAAGCCAATCATAGCATTCTCTCCAGCAGAACTCTGTCTGAAAAATACCAATGTCGTCATTGAACAGCTCAAGAGGCAATACTATATTGACAAACAAGGCCTTGCTTAAATGAAATGTTACAAAAATTGTTCAACACTGAATTTTGATGAAAGATAACAAGAAATATCAAAGTCATAAACATTCATATATTGATAATATTAAAAGAACATACTGTTTTTTTAAAATAAATAATACGTTTGAATGAATTCTTTACGTGGCATGAACAGTTTAATACTTCACCTTCATGGTCCATCAGAAGTCTGAGGTCTCATTGAAATAAAAAGTGCATAAAGGCACAACAGTAAATATGCTACATAAAACTGTCAAGTCCACCAGCATTCGTTGCAGACCCTTTTATATGTTACTGTTCAAATGTTTTGGGTTGCTAACTTTGCCTGTTCAGAAATGTATTCAACTACATTTCCACAAAAAATAAAAAATTTCATATGAAGAGCAATCCAACATAAATTAACGTCCATCTTGAATAACACTTCTTTAAATACTGTACATTTTCGGAAAGCTTTAAACAGGCTTATGTAATATTACAATGTGACAGGTACCACATTTCCTCTCAAACATTTACTCATGATAAGTAAAACAATACAATAATCGAATTTCATCAAAGATCAGATTTGAAAAGTCAGTCAAAACTCAAATGTGTTGATGTTATGCTCAAGAAACATATATTTTTTTAATAAAGGTAAAGTTTGTTTAAATGAAATGACCCCAAACATTTGAACAGCAACGAGTGTCTGTTTAGGAGTTTATATATTGGCAGTGGGCGGGGCTACCATCTTGCTCCGCCTTGAAAGGAAACTCCTCCTCCTGTTTAATAGTAATGACAAATCGAGTTTGTGTAGATACATTCTGCTCTTCAAGATCAATGTCCTGCTTCCCGGTCAGCATATTTGCATGTGCCTCCTCCGTGCGTTCTATTGAATCAACGCATTCTTCATCTTCCAGAATGTAATCATCTTCCATTTCCTCGATTTCATGATGTTCTCTCCCATTATTTTGTGCTTCCTGTCTAAACCAAGAGTGACCGTTGAAAAAGCTGAGAACAGCCTCTCTGGCTACTCCCAGCTGAGCAGAAAGGGTGTGGATGGCCTCTGGATCCGGATGTAATCCCACCTCTTGAATAAAACTCTGCAGGATACCGTGGGCCTCTGGAGGTAATGCTCTTCCTCCCAGATTAAGACCCATGCGAAAATCTCGGGGACCCCCAGCGAGGAGAGGGTGTTGAAGGAAGGATTGATGGTGCTGGGTTGGAATTTTATGAAGCTGCTGGTGCTGCTTCAGCGCCAAAACATGCTGCGGCATCACCTTTGGAAACATATTTAGAGGTCACCTAACTTGCTACAAGTTGGGATTAAAAAAAAAAAAGTGTTTTCTGAAAGTTTGACATAAGTTCTAGACAAAAATACCAGTTAAAATATTCTGTGTTAGCAACTGGGAGGGTCGATGACAAAAAAGTTGCTTACGTCAGCCATAGCGTCCCTAGTGTTGCACCCTTTGAATTCCTTCAAAACCATTGCAGAGGACAAAAGCCCCCCAGATCAACCAATTCAGACCAGTTCAGGTTAGATTCAAGTTCAGCAAGATATTTAAAGTCATTTTTTTTCTCATTTTGCCAAACTATTGCTTTTTACTATATGATAACTGGTCACTTTATTAGGTACACCTGTCCAATTGCTCATTAATGCTAATTTTTAATCAGCCAATCACATGACAATGCATTAAGGTACTTTAAATGTGGAAACTGCTGATCTACTGGGATTTTCACGTACAATCATCTCCAGGATTTACAGAGAAAGGTCAGAAAAAACAAGTACAATCGAGGTATGCAAAAGAGCATCTCTGGTTATTGTTGCTGACCCTTTATAACCACAGTGTACACATCTACTTCCTGCAGGATAACGCGCCATGTCATAAAGCGTGAGTCATCTCAGAGTGGTTTCTTGAACATGATAATCACCAAGCATCTTTGGGATGTGGTGGATCGAGAGATTGGCATCATGGATGTGCGGCCAACACATCTGCAGCAACTGGGTGCCATGAAGGAATAAAGCAATTCGTAAGACAAAAGGGGCCAAAGGTGTACCTAATAAAGTGGCCAGTGAGTGTATATTCATTACTGATAGTTATTTACAGAGCATAGTTATCGATAAAGTTATGTTATGGTTATGTTACGGCTCATAAAAGGATGTATGTGTAACCCGCACCAGCGACACGCAAATTAATTAGTTAATTAGGGGAGTCCTTATTATTGTGGGCCATTTCCCTTTAAATAGCCTCCTATGCGCAAGATCGCTCTACCTGTGTCTCTCTTCGCATCTGACTGCTGTGCTGCTGTGGCAAACTACTGTTGCAAACTGCTGTCGTCACACGGCTGTGTAATTTACACATTCTAAGCGGACTTCTGGCAATTTCAAAGGCATCTTGATTTAATTCCCGGTAAGTCTCGCAAACAATAATAAACCTTTGATGCTAAGCTAGCGGAGTTTTTTTTCTTTTTTTGTTTAAACAATAAATATTGGCTTTAAATTTTAATCTTCGTTGATTCGCGTTGATATAGATTGTTTGTTTACGTTACTTATCAGTTTGATTTTGATTTGTTTGGAATCATATTGATCTTTTTGTTACTAACACCGTTTTGCTTATATTTATGTTTGTATATGATCAATTGCATGTGTTTCTTTCTGGAAAAGAAGATAAGACTTTGATTTAATAACTTGAGATTTAATGATGAGATGATTTTTTATGAAATGAACTTTTTGATGCATTATATATATAATTTTTTAGAATCTTTAATGAAATATTCATCCATATGATTGTATATTTTGATTTATGTTATGAAAATTGTGATATGTGTTAATGTGTTTTTTTCCTTTGACCTTGTTTAGGTCAGGTTTTTTTTGTTGTGGATTTTCTGCTGAACGGCGAGCCACCCAACACTGAACTGGAGTTTTTTTGAAGAAGAAGAACTGTGAACTCTTTATAAAAAGGATAGACTTTTTGAACATTCGCTGCACTCCCCCTTATAAATGTTTTGTTTTGTTTGTCTGAAATTCTTTTTAATACAATCAAATTATTATTTATTACATGTCTTGTGTCTTTCATTTACACACTCTGGGCTCCACGAGTAAGAACCTTTCTGAGAGTCAGTGCGCATAGAACAAAAGCGTTACATATGGCTCAAACGTCGGTCAATTCTGAATTTTTAGGATGAAAATTTAAACAAAAGCAAAAGCGTTCTGAAGTATAAAAACAAAATGATAAGCAATATCACATTTTTCCAACCATGTCCAAAAAATTCTAATGGGACTGATTGTTTTTTTTTTTTTTGGCAGAATTATGAAAAAGAAAAAAGTCAATCTTTTGTATAGACACAAAATAAAAAAAATTGTATGATATGTTACCGACTAAACCGTTATCAAATGTTGTATGATCACCAACCTGCAGTTGGTCAGACATCGGTCGTTTGTGTTTCTCTGAGTAGAACGTCTGCCCGGTGGTGCTCTCCTGGTCATATATAACGTCTCGTTCTGATTGGCTGAGGTCTAGGAACTGTCGTATCAAAGACAAGTTTTCCCACAGCGTGCGATTCTGAGGAGAGGGTTCCTCCTTCCAGCGCAAAAGCTCACAGAGCCAACCCTAACACACAAAGAAGTCAGAATGCTGCACTTCCAAATACATCATTTACAATGAGACCATGTTTCAGTGATATAAATATTTCATTAAATTCTAGATATTTATAAATATTTAATTTTGAAGAATATACTGTATTCTTCAGAACGTTTCGGTCACATGCCTCAATTTCAAAATGTGTCTTTATAAATGTTTGCATAACGTAAAGCAGGTAAACAATACCTGACTCTTTGCTGCCGAGACCTTTGCAAACAGGGCTTGCGATACTTTGGCTCGTCTCATTTCCTGCTGTATTTCTTCATAGATTCCATAGTTTATCCCAGAATCATTGCTCTCCACTTTCACTACAACATCTTTGGAGTTGGGTGAAAGTTTGGCCTGTAGAAAGACATTTTTATTTAGACAGAAGATTCAAATGACAATAAAAAGGATTCCAGCTTATAAGAAACCATCGAAACCTTCCACTCAAGGCACATGCCCATAAACATTTTGGCTAGGGATGTCAAAATACTAAATTCGATCTCTTCGTGTTGGTGAAACACGTTTTTTCGAGTTTTCGTTTGAATAACTTCTATATGTATGATTATTAGTTTCACATGTGAAAAGGAAGATGTCAGGGAAACAAAAACGTATGTCTGCGAGGAAATATCCCATCAACGAACTGCTCCTTTGTGTGAATATCCAATCAGAGAGCGCTAAAATTAGAGGCGGGTGGGGCTTCACACCTGGCCAGTGGAGGAATTGTCAGCGCTATGTCAACTTTTTTAAACCTAAGGTGGAAAAGAACTGTAAACAAAATGTCACAGCAATGTTTTACCGCATGTAATTATGTAAAAGGCAACATATGAAGCAGGATTACTGCTGTAGTTGAATCACAGATATTTGTAAGTGAACCTGAATGGCCAGCGGTGAGCTGATGCTAGTGTTGTAGGTGCTGTTGAGGTTGCGCTCTCTCTCCTCCAGGTAGATGGAGTCCCTCTGGCTCTGGGGCAGCTGCAGAAAGGCCTGCATGGCTCGGAGGTTTACCAACAGAGACTGAGATGCACAGCGCGGGTCTTCTTCCTTCCGCAAGATCTCGGACAGGAGACCCTGGAGGAAATGTTTACCAAAAACGGAAGAGGTTTTACTACAAAGTACTGCAAACGATTATTTTTCAGACGGAACATGCAGGAATAAACATTTAGAAATGTAGCTGCATAAGTTATATTAAATGGCTACATAAGGTTTAAAATGGTGACGACCGTTCAATTTCAGACATGTTCCAAAGACCAGAGAATGTGCCAAACTACCAACCGTCACATAATCGCAATATTTGCAAAATTTTCACAATACTTTACGGAAACTTTACTGAAGTGTATTTGATTCCTCTTCCCAAAAAATATTATAAAACAAACACTTGACGAAAACTTTAGCGATGCCCCCTAGTGAGTGGATGATATTACATTGGCTAATACAATATTCTAGCCCTTTGTTTTGCAGTTAAAATGGGTATTTTTCAAAGACAGACTAAACATATACATATTTATTTAAATTGTGATATAAGGTTAACATTTATATTTAGCTTTTTCAATCCAGTGTCAATTCAGGGCATTTTTTTTTTACGTTTTTTGACCAAAAGCACTTTTTCTATTAACCATCAAAGAATCCCAAGACTCACCAAACCAAAGAAAGTAGGTAAACCAATTAAGAAGACTTTTGAAAGCAAGAGTTGGGGAAGATTAAACAGAAATCGCAGCTTTATTTAACTTAACCATGTAAACATGATTCAGCTAAACACACAAACTACCTTGTCTAAAAGAGACACAAAGGGAAGGGAGGCTGAGAAAGGAGCAGTTCAAAGAGATAGACATATAACAGACTGGGCTCCTTGGAGCAACCACTTTTAAGAGCTCGTCACTTTCTGTTTAATTTTCTGTTCCACTCAAAGATCAATCAAAAATAGGATTTTATACATACATAGACTTTTTTTCTCTTTTTCTAAAATATGAGAACTTTAATGCTCATTTATAAATAAACCTATGGTCTCCCTCTTTGTTTCATTTAATGACAATGTTTTTGTTTATTTTGAGTTTATTATGTTTTCTTAGGATTTCATTTGTTTCACTTTAAATTTCTGCAACTTTCAACATATGTTTGTTCCACTGTTTGAATCCATTACTTTTTGGTTTCTTTGCTTGCAGTTACCTGTGTTCTGTTAATAGCCACTCGTGCAAACACAGCTTGAGAAACGCCTGCCCTCTTCAGCTCCTCGCGGACCCAGTGATAGATTTCAAGTGACACATCGGTGACAGGAGAGGGACTTTGCGCTGCTGCTGGAGGTGACACTGTGCTCTTGGGAGAAGTCCTCAGAGGTGCAGGTCCTTGAGAAAGAGCGTGAGGGTGTGAGAGGAGCTGGGACATGGCGTGCTGCTGTGAGAGGAGCTGAGCCATCACTAAGCCGGGCATCCCAGCGTGCATCTGCACCACACCACGCGACTCAGCGCTGCTGCCTTCCGTTGCTTGCTGAAACACGGTGGGCTGGCTAGAGGAGGAGGAGGGTAGAGGGCATGGTCTGCTCATTTCACCTGAGAAGAAGAACAAACTTTAGAGAGGAGAATCGCTGACATGAGGGGGTAATGTATTACTGTTTGTTAGGGGTGCAACGATACGGTGTTGATAACAATATAAATCAAAACATTTTACAATAATATTTTTAACCAACTATTGAAACTGTTATTATTATGAAACATTTGAGACCGCAAAGCTAAGAAGGTCAGGGTTTAGTTTGATTTGAATTAGAGCATTTTATGATCCATCCACTAGGGGGCAGTGCTACCATTTGCATCAAGTCTTCTCCTTAACTTAAAGTGATGGAAAGAGCTTGTTTTGTAATGTTTCTCGCTCATTTAAAATGTGACCATGATTGTCTCCTAGTAAATATTAAATAAAAAAAGGAATCGAAAAGAATTTTTAGAAGTGACTAGAAGCACCATCTCTACAGGATTCAAATATCTCCATGACACGTATTTTAACAATATTTCTATCTCAATATATTGTTACACCCCTACTGTTTGTGTATTGCACCACAAGGGGGCATTCGGATTCAAAACATGATTTTTGATGATGTCGCAGATGCAGGCTGTTCACGTACAGTTATTTGAACTATATAAATAGTCTAAAACAAAACCTGGAATGAACGGTTGCTCACCCATGAGGGATTTTGCCCTCTTGTAGTGCTTGTACCACTGTCCGAACTCCTGACATTTCGCAGCAGAGATGCTGGCATAGTATGTTCCATTTACCACTGAAGAAATCATGCTCTATATAAAAAAATAAATAAATAAATAATACAAGAAATGTCAACAACTTACAATTTGATTTTAAAGGGGTCAAGTACAGGATTTTTTATACCCTTTTTACTGTTCATGGAGGTACAGTTACATGAATTTTGGAAACAAATATTTAGAAGAGCTGATGAGGTATGCTCCCTGATTGGTCAAGACACTGCACATAATTTACATATTCATGACAGGTACTCCCTGCATGTTTGAAAAGGAGTCAAACAAGCTCTACAAATATGGCTGAAGGTTACAATAAGGTGTAAAATACATGCATAAAACAAATATTAATTACAGAAAGTAATTCATTCCACTTCAATAAACAGACATTCAAAAATTTGAAGCTTTGTTTGTAAAAAGGCAAGTGCCCTGTATTCTTCCAGTATTTTGTATTATTGTTTCCCCAAATCTGGATTAAATGGTAGCTGCGCATATGTTGAGTAAAATTTAAAAAATTTTTTATCATCCTTATAGCCATCTTTAGAAGCAGATTCCAGTGTGGTAGAGTTGTTTATGTATGTCTATATAATAAATATAATTATCAAAGGAGTAACAAAAGTCTCAGTATGGGGTAGTTTCATTTAAAGAGAAATATGTAATAACTACTATAATTTCTAAAGATTAAACTACTTTTTAAACACACAATTATGTGAAAATTATGTAAAATGTGATTATATATTTAAAAATCCCTGTGGAAAACAAAAACCCTGAAAAGAGACGCAAGCATTTCATTTCACGAGTCTTGGTTCACTCCATTAAATTATTCATGGAATATATCAGCATTTATAACAGCAGTGCGGATCTCAGACATACCACACAGAGGAGTGTAGCAAGACATGGCAAACTGAAAAGAGCTCTTTGAGGTTATATTATGCCAAATAAAAGTCCTTTATTAGGGTTGTTCTGATCAATCAGAATGGTACATATTGTTTGCCTACAATATTTGATGCCATACATTGTAAAGTAGTAGTTAGAGAGGAAAGTTCCTCTTGGACGGTTGAGAGGTTTTAAGTCTTTTGTTGAATTCCTTTTATGTCCTTTTATGTTTGACCTTAAATGTCCCAGTAACTGATACAGGGCAGCTGAAGGCCTCTAATCGGGGCCTGAAACAAGCTGAAATCTCCTTCTCTATGTCTTCGTCCACAAAACCATGAAGGTAGTTTTGTTGCTGTGGAAACATGCAAATAGTTTCCAATTTCATCTAATCCAAAAAACTGTAGCTAATAAACCATACATTACTAAATTGGTTTTTTTTTTACTTTTCGCATTTGTATCTAAAACTTTCGACTTTTGTATCTCAGAATGTTTTTAAGCATTTTTTTTACCTGTCGGAAAGTAGCTTCCATAGTTTTTTGTGATATCTAAATGAAGTTCATCTTGTTCAAACAGAATGAAACTACATTTTTCCAAAACTTCATTTTTTTCCAAAACAAATTTTTTCCAATACTGCGATTTTTTTTTATTTTTATCTCCTATTGAACACCCCCCTATATAGAACCCCGAACTAGGACCTGAAAACCTAATTGTTGGTTATCAAACTAGAGTAGGAAGCTAATGTCACCATACAGTCATTACTTTTATTACTACCGTATTTTTCGCCGTATAAGACGCACTTTTCTTCCCCAACACTGAGGGGGTGCGTCTTATACGGCGAATGCAGAGCGCCGCGGAGCAGAGGGCGGTCACGGCCGTAGGAGAGGTGTAAGAGAGGCCGCGGCTTCGGCCTAGCTCCTGTTATGGTAAAAATAAACACTGGAGACCGTTTGAGAGAGAACACAGCAAATGCGGCTATTTATTGTAAAGATTTTGCAGTCTCAACGCATTTCCTACACACGTATTATCCGCATTGGATGAAGAACCTCGAGCCTCTCAAAGTAAGACAAGCGCCGGAAGAAGGGCGGGACTGAAGTATGACGTTTGCTCTTAAAAGTTTCTCAAATTACATTTCTCTAAATGACCACTAGATGGTAGTATTGTATAGGAAAATTCCCATCACACTCCGGCCATATTTGTAGTTGTACACCCGGCGCTGACGTCATCGCCCATCTCTGCTCGTCGATCCTACCATAGCGTGGATCGTAAGGAGCAAGTATGAAACATTACAGCCTTTTTTTGTTACTTTTACTGCTCATGTTTGACATATAATTGTTCTTAAACTGCTGTTAACTTTTACAAAGTTGATATAAAATATTTTACTACAGTATTTGGATCAGAATCTTTTTTTTCTAGATCTTCCTCTTTTAAAATTGGGTGCGTCTTATACGGCGAAAAAATACAGTAATTGTATTCTGCAGCTATATTCTGAGAAAATATGCAGAACTATAGACAGAGCTTAGAGAAAGTATTCAAAAAGACTGTGATCCTTACCTGAGATAATGGACACTCTTTAGCAAGCGTGCTCTGATTCATCTCTTTCAGCAGATCCTTTAGAGCATTTCTGACTGTAGAATGGGTCCATTGCTCAGCAGGTAAGTCCTCTAGCTTAGAAACACTGAAAGAGAAATAATTACACTGTTGGACATTAACTACAAATAATTGCCATAATATTAAGTGTTAATCCCCAGAGCTTTAATAACTATAATGACTTTGATAACCACTAACTTGGTTTGGTCAATTAAATGGTGAATCATTTTTGAGAGAACAGCTCAGATTGAGGGTTTATGAGAGTTCTGTACCTGTGTAGTTTGATTCTTAAGGTGATGACATGATAAAGGTCTTCCAGCATGTCCCCTACTGTTGCATCCGAAGTGTCTGTCACACTGGACAGAGCCACAGGGTTCCAATGGCCAACTTGAACCTGCCCTAATGCACACAAAAGAGTATTCATCTGCTAAATATTCTACCAGAGCCGAGCGTGAATTATTCATTGGTGTGAGTGAGCACCTGTAGCCAGAGCCGCTGCTGTGTGTGTGTATCCCAGCTCTTGCAATGCAGCTTCAGTAATCTGGCTGAACAGCAGCTCTCTCTTCAGGAGCACATATTCGGAATGTTCTGACCTCTTCCCCTCTGACGGAGGGACGTCGCTCTGCTCCACCATACAGAACACAGGAAGCAGACTCCCTGTTTGCACAGAGAGAGGCCATGAGCGCTCTTAAAATCAAGCACTCTGTGCATCGATGAACACCATACCTTTCTTCTTGTTAGTGTGTGGTGTTTGTTTGGAGCTCACTGGAGAGACTCTGTGTGTGGGATTCTCCATCCGGGCCATTTTACAGGGAGGAAAAGATACTTCACAGAGACCAGGCCCCTGGATGGAAGTGGTCGTCGAATGGTCCATTGACGTCCTTAATCTAAGCTCTTAACAACTATATAGAAAAAAATATACTTGTATTAATGTTATATTTGAATCGAAACCCAACTATTCCAGTTAAATTAAACCCGAACTGAATTAGTTGATGTAGTTCAAATAGATAAACGAATCTGTTTCTTAAATTAAAGAAAAAAAATCTTTCGAGTGAATAGGAAAATAGAAAGTACACATTTCATTTTAATTAGTTAACATTAGGCATGCGATGGTAACCAGTTTCAAGGTGTACCGCGGTTTGAAAAAGCCACGGTTTAAAACCGTAAACCAAAAACGTGCATTTTTGTGTCGTCAAAGAGAAAGCGCAGACATATCCTTGTATGGATATCTTTGTTTATTTGTTTACTTTTTTATTAGAGCATTTTATTACATTTTGTTTCTATTTAGAAGGATTTGTTTTTGAAAATTTGGTGTTGAAGAAAGAGTTGTTTTTGTATCCAGACATTTGAATACAACATTGTAAAGCAGTAATTACAACACCGTGATACGTAATCACACAGTCAGAATCTTATTCCAGCCCATGCCTGATTAACAGGTTTTAAATTATTAATAAAACTAAAAAAGTTCATATATATATATATATATATATATATATCACACCAATGTTTGATGGGACCACCCTTTAAAATAGCATCAATTCTTCTAGGTACACAAGTGAATCGACTAGAACTCTTCTATAAATAAAGCTTTCTCACATTCTATTCTCGTAATTAGGGGTGTAACGGTTCACGGGGATGTATTGAACCATTTCGGTGCGGCCTGTTCGGTTCGGTACACTTGCGTACCGTTTCGGCATATTTTTTTTTATTAAATTATATACATTTATTATTAGCGCGATATTAAGCGTAGCGGAACAATGTTCCTAGGCGAGTTTCCGCACGGACGCTATTGAGTGACGCACAGTAGAGCTGCATGGGTAGCTGTGAGAAATGGCAACAGCAAAAGAGAAGCCAGAGCTTGAAGACCCTCCCACCTCACTACGGTCTCCTGTTTGGGAACACTTTGGCTTCTCTGTTAAAATACATAACGGAGATAGACGAGTGGATAAATGTAAAGTTGTATGCCGACATTGTTCCACGGAGATCGGGCAGGCAACACATCTTACATTTTCTACTGCTGGAGATATTGTCACTGCAACCAGATCTGTGCTCTCTTCAGGAAATGTGGATAGGTTAATCTTTTTAGCCTAAAACTTGAATAGTTAGTTTTGTTGATATATAAGCTGAAGCTGTTGCTAGTGTTAAAAGTTTTCAGGTTCTAACTAGTTGCAGTATTTCATTTTTTATTTTAAAAATGTGTATTTCGTTATAGAGTGCAGTTTATTTAAAATACCACCCAAAAGTGTCACTTTTATTTATTTTATGCAAGAATTCTGTTGTGTTGGCAGCTTTTCAAAATAAAGATAAGTACCGAAAATTAACCGAACCGAGCTCTCCAAGACACTGTACCGAACCAAATACGATTTGAGCGTACCGTTACACCCCCACTCGTAACCTAATCCCAGACACACTGAGATCAGGGCACTTTGGGGGCCATGCAATCACTTCCAGTTCTTAATGATTTGGGCTTTGTGTTGGGGGTCATTGTCCTGCTTGAGATTCAATTTGGGCCATTCATAAACCTCCCTGATGGTATTGCATGATGGATAGGTATCTCCCTGTGTTTCTCTGCACTGAGGTATTGGCTTTATTGGCTTCCGGTGCACAGTGGATTCAAAAATGTTAATGATAGTTTACAAATCTCTCACTGGCTTAGCTCAACTGTATCTGACCTTTAACCAAACACCAAACGTGTTGCTGGTTGTTCCCAGGTTTTAATCATCTTAAATGTTTTTCAACACTCCATGATGTCTGGTTTACCATAAGTCTTTACCCTAGTTTGTCTTTTTGCATGTCATTATTGTTCAGCACATTGGTCAAATCTCCGACTCCACTGGCTAAAAAGCAGCCCCAAACATTCAATGAATCTCCACCATGCTTCATGCTTCATTGTTGCCTACAAACATTCATGTTCTGCGCTCTTTAACAAATGCTTTCAGCTATAGTCATTTAAAATTGTGATTCCTCAGTCCTGAGCACCTTGTCCAAATTCCTATGTTTTCATGCATATTTGAGTTTGGGTCTTATTGGAGGTATGGATTTTTGACTGCAACTCTTCCTTGAGGACAAGATGGGGTCAAACTTCTGGACACTGGATTGGTGTTCCTATGTCCCGCTGGTTTTTACCAGCTCTTAGCTTATTGCACTTCTGGGCATCTTCCGATTTCAAAGGTTAATTAGCTTGATGTGTCTTTATTCTGTTTCGAAATTTTTTGTTTGCAAATCACTGCGTCCTCAAGAGATTCCTTGGCATATCTTCAGACTCTTGCCTGAGTTTCAGGATTTTGAGACTTTGTTGATGCAGTATAACTATCTTGCGTCTTGTTGCTGTGCTCTTACCATGACAAGAAGCTGTCTTTCTCAACCTCACCTTGGCTGTTCTTCGCCCTATCGACTATAATCCTTGACTTTACCTTTTAGAATTGATGCTGGATTGACGAGCAAAAGTAAGTAGCTCCAAATCTTGATTTGATTTAGCTTTTTCTTTTGTTACGCCACTTTGCTATTTGTACATTTACCCCAAAAATTCAAATATACATTTCTAAAAATGTTCTTTGCACAGTCCAGTATACTATATTTAAATATCTAATATTTTATTGTGTTATATGTAAAGAACAGTAGAAGAAATGCAGATAAAACCAAGTACAACGTTCCGAAACTCTTGTTCATGCAGGTTACCTTACTTGGGCATGTTAATAATGCTCTAGGGTTAATAATGATAAAACACTGCATTTATTTACACATAAAATAAACCAAACTTAACTATATAATAGCATATTGAAACAGTATATTTAAAAGGTAACCACCAAACTTCACTTCTGCAGTAACATAATGATCAACAATTAGCCTGAGCACTATGCTAGTAAACAATCGCAGCCTAGTTACGAAGCAAATGAAAAAATATACTTCGATTTAAATATAAGCTGCTGCTTATATCAGCTGTAGAGGCTAGAAAACACCTAGATGCTACTGCGACCAGCAAGCTATCATTATGTTCGCTGGTTTAAAGCACGTTTTATTCAGGAAAAACCCTCTTTAGGTCGCGTTTTCTTACTTTGTCATAGTTTAAAAATTCTATACCTTACCGTTTAAAGTCGTCTTTACAGTGGGATGTTTATAATCCTCCGGAGGGGTCTCCTAACATACCGAAAGACCGAGCAAGCATCCCAGCATCGCTCACCATCAAAAACACTGGCTCTTGAACCAACAACGCTCGCTTCCTTTAACTCGAGAGCGGCTTTCTTTTATTAAAGAAGACCTTTGCTCATTGAAACTGAAAAAGAGACTCATGAAACGCCCAAAGAAAAGGTAAGCGACATAAAAAGGGTGCGTTTAATATTATGATCGAAGGCAGACCTGTAATTAAATTTCTAGACAGCCCCACAAAGCATCATCAACGTGATGTCATCGAGTGCGGACCAATCAGAATCTCGCGGAAGTGCCTTTTATCAGAATACGTATTGGTTCAGTATGGCAGACCCTATTAACATTTAATGATTAATGTCGTCGCGTATAATACGATTTTGGCTACTCTTTACTGTTCAGTGCCACAGATAATAATTAGTTAATGTTTGAACGCGTTATTCTTGATTAGCTAATGTGTAAATCACCTTGTGTTCGTGACGAACCACTGTAAAAGACATGGCATCATGTGGCACATCGGTGAATAATGCATCCATCTGACTAACCATGTGAATTATTTATGAATTATCATTAATTATGTCCACCATTATGGAGCATGCTACTAATTTATCAGAAACGTAAGTCCCATTTCACAACATAACCATAGTTTTAATGCATTTAACCAATACATTCAGAGATTTTGACACAATAATGCATTAAAAATAAATAATTTTAGAATTTCACACAAATTCGTTATTAGATGAAAAACTAGTAAACTTAGTCCATCAAAGAGAGTTCAATTTCTCTCTCCCCTCTTAAACCAAATGGTAAGGATGACAAAAAAACTTTTAAAATACTTGGGACAAGAATTGGGACACCACTATGTCCATATTGTAAGTCTATTGGACAACAGTAATGTTATTAGGCTAAGAACTGTGTGATATTCATTTTTCGTGAAAAAAAATAACATTTGCTTACATTTGAACGTATAAAATCTAAATTAAAATTCTGTTGTGTCCAAAATGGCAACGCTGGTCACGCTGGAAGCCATCTTTACTTGAGCGAACAAATGTGGGTGGAGCATGCTCTAAAAAATCCAATCCAAAAAATTGGGACATCCCTTCAGCTCATATTCAGGGGAAGAGGGAAAAGGTATAGGGTTAAGGGGTAGAAATGTAACAAAGCCTTACTCACTAGTCTTTTGCACATTAACTCAAAAGAGCAATATGTAGTCTCTTTCTTCCTGTTCAAAGATAATAGACCACATAACAATAAATGAAAATACTGTGAAATTTCTAGTTTATGTGCATATTCAGGAAGAGTTTTGGTGGAACCAGATGTCTTGTTCATTGTAAAACCAGTTATTTTTAATGTTTGAGGGTAAATACAATAGTTGCAAAACTTAATCAGCCTCCCAAAACTTAATCAGCCTCATGTAATGATCGATGTGGCTCTTGACTCCCGGTGTCAATCGTTCTTTTCCATTATCTTAAGGAGAATGAATGGAGCTTCCCTTGTTTATTAGCATCAATATGCATATTTGCGTACAACTGATTGAAATACACACTGCATGTATAACATTTCCTGAATGGTCTACCATTAGAATTTTTTGTTGCTTCTGACAGCAGATTATTTATTTTTGAAAAGATCTTCATTTATAGCTATTTCCCATTTTTTTTGTCATTTTTTTTGTTTTATTTAGAGCCAAAGTCACAGAATTCCCAGACGTAGCACAAAATGATGACGCACGTAATCATTTAAAACATTAAATGTTCATCATCATTATTGGCAACTAAGAGGTGCTCCAGTATAACTCAAAAACATAAATCACACCACAGCTGCAAAATCCACAGATGAGGCAAGGTACCATTTAAACAGTGGAGGGCGACATTGTCTGTAAAGTGTGATGACTTTTACATTGGTCAGTAATTCAGAAAGTCTGTTCTATCATCATCATCATCGACCAATTGTTTAATTGTAATCGTAGTCTACTCTACACTTTAGGTCAAATTCTAAATTTTAATCTCCGCATTGGAAAAAGCTTTTTATAATCAAAAAACAATGACAATACTATTAAAAACACACAATATTGTGCAATCCTTAAAAGTCGAGTAAGAATCTCCAATGGAGAATACATTCTGATGGATCTTAAAACGAGATCAAATGTCTCAAAGCAGGCTTTTAAAGCTATTTGAAGGTGAAGAGTTATCTAAAACGAGCAGATTAGGGTAAAAAGCTGACTTAAAGGGAACAAAACATGTTTTCCTTTTTGAAATAGTAAGGATTTATATGAAATTGTGTATAAATCAATAACAAATAAAACTTGACAGTCTTAAAGTTTGAAAAAAAGTTAGGATAGAAAAGAAAATTGTTAAAAAAAACAACAGAAAACAAGAATTCCTTTAGTCAGCTAAATAGAGTTGGTTCTATAGATATACTTCCATGGCAGAAACAAGACAACAACAATACTTTAAATCAAGCTAAATTAATAAATACTGCATGTAAAGACCTGCATGGGTTAGTTTTAAAATGAGGGAGGAAATAAAACGAAATAAAAATCCCTCAGCATTTCACTCCACCAGAATATCAATTTGTTTCTCAAAATGGGTTCAAATATAATTTCCTAGAGCAAAGAAGACTCATTTTCTTAATATAACACTCAATTTCTGAAGTTTACTGACAAATCTTATAAAATAGCCTTTTCATAGTTTTAAATTTTTGCTGCGTAATTACTTCATTATTTACATTTTGATCAACAGTCTCGCTATTATTAACTTTATATACATTTGCCTTGTCATAATTTTTACAAAGCATATGTTTATTTTTGCCAATTAACGTGATGTATCAGGAAATAAAAATGCTACATTAGACGGTAAAAGTAATGGGTCAAATATAAAAGTTTTATGGGACTTCCTAAGACACCAAACAAGCTGATACAGTGTTACTGTATTAGAAAGAGGTGGAACACCACTGCTCAGGGCTGACTGAACTAGGCCGTGCTCGAGGAATGATTAATTACCTCTATGTTAACAATTCACACAAGAGGGTAAGGTATGTGCTCGTTTTAAAGCTTCTATCTAAATATGTGCCAATTGTTTGAAATTGTTGGAAAAGGTTTTGTTGCCCATAATCCCATGCAGAATTTACCAACCAACCCAGTGGTGGTGGTTCAATAGAGGGTGCTAGTCCCACCTCTCACTCCTCCTTGATCTAAACACAAAAATGGAACTTTTTGACCTGGATCAACATTGTTGGATTTCGACATCACTGTTGTGCTCTGCAAGTCATAGATGAGTTTGCGGGTAAGAAAATGGAGAACGAGGAACTTGTTAAATCACTTCATTTTGAGAAAGTTTGAGATGGGGACATTTCAGGTGAAACTTGATGTAAAGGAGCTTGGACCAGATCAATTAATGAACAATCAAAAGACAGAAAGAAAACATTTACACCATTTTTTTTCAGCCTGTGGCAAAAAAAGTAGACTTAACTGGATGTTACGAAGCCAGTGCTTTATGCTGCCTTTCCCATCTCATTTTTAAAACACCAGGATCAGACCCAGGATGGACTCAAATGGGTTTAAAGGATTTAAAGCACTTTAAAGAAGACTAAAAGCTTTGCTGGCTAATTTACATTCAAAAAGTAAAACAGTACGTTTAAATAAAGAAGTGTGATTTGCATGTTCGTTGCCATTTTGGACACTTTTCTTTATTAGTGCAGAACCTTCAAACAAAATATGCCAGCCAGGACTGCTGTGACACATGGAACCTCAAAATGTCAATTATGCACAAAATATATAATCAAAGATACTTTCACATTCACACTGTTAAAGTGTTGGTCGCGCGCTTAATTAACTCATGGCTGGCGCTTTACCTATGGCAAGCCAAAGGGGTCATAAACGTGCTATTCCAAACTTGCTTTAAATTAAAATACCACCAAAATTGGCATTCAAAGAGCCAAACACAGCAAAATATTGTGTTGTCAAATAAACAATGTGTAAAAACTGCCCTTTTTGTACTTTGAATGTGCAAAAACAGTTTTATTTGTCCATGTAATGAGCTACTCCCTCGCCTTTCAACAGCCATTAAGATTGCACTCTAACCCAATTAGCAATCAACAGAAATTAACTACTTTTACTCTATACAATTAGCCATGTCATAATTTTTACAAAGCATGTCCATTAATATGTTCATATAGAAATTACAATATAGAATATATATACAATAAACAATTCATTTAGAACTGCTAATTTGAATAGAAGTAGTGGGTACATATAAAACATTTACGGTGTAGTAACTTTTGTAGTATTTCTAGTTTTATACACTTATGGTTGTAATAGACCGCAATTAAGTCAACCAAAAGCCACTCAGAATTTGTCAAAAATACAAATAAAAATAAATCTAGTAATATTTGTGTCTGGTGTATTTTAGTTCAGGAATCTCTGCTTAAACAAAAATTTCTGGATCTGTTCAGCTTATTTGCTGTTGAGAATAGGGGGAGGAGCTTATTATGCGGACGAACAAAATCAGTGTTTTTGAGCATGATTGACACAGATGACATGGCTAACTCTAAACCTACAACTGAAACTAAAACTAAGCCTAACTCGCCTGAACAGGGCATTGAACATGCACATTTAAAGGGCCGCGTCGTTTACGAGCTCATTTCAGCGGGGACACGACGTGACTAACCCTCAATCTGTAGAGAAGAATACTTGGTTCTAAGTGCTGCTGATAGTGTCATTATTGGTGTACAATATATTGTCGTTGCAGTTTGAAATGCTTGGAATTTTAAAACACGTTTGGAAAAAAAGCACATTTATGACCCTTTCGACTTGCCATATTTACCTGCCGTGCACCTGCGGGCGTTACTCCACGAGTGCGCGCATCCCCATCCTGCTCGTGTGCTTCTGGTAGAACGAGGGTCTCCCAGCATCACCTCCGTGTGTCGGTCCTCTGAAAGCACAGTTTCACCGGAGTCGATCATACTCTACCTGGATCTTTGTCTCTGACAACCCAGCGTTACTTTGATGGGGAATTCGACAGCAGGGCGGGAAAATGCCTGTAATGAAGGGATTGCTCGCGCCACAGAACACCTTTTTGGATACAATCGCGACACGTTTTGACGGAACACGTGAGTTGTCGCGATGACATTTTTACATTTTATTTTGTTGGAGAACAATAGTTTGCGACTCTGAGAAGAAGATTTTATGCGTTGATAGAACAAAAACATTAATTAATCGTTTACTAACATATTCCATTGCATAGAAACTCTTCAAATGACCGTAACATGAAGACTGTATTGTGAAACGCGTCACTATACAGTGTATTTGTTTTAGAATCAGCAAATAGAAGTGAAATTATCATTTTTGTTTTTTAATTAATTAAGCCACACACAAACGCAAACATATTATAAAACACTACCCTGTGCACTTGAAATTGTTTTACATTGACATATTATTTTTTGGGATTAGTTTGCAGCTGTGAAACATTTAATGTGAATTGTATTAGTTTTTAACATCTGATATTTAACATCTGAATGTTACTGATATTCACCAGGTTTCTGTTTATCTCTTTACTTGGATAAAATAAGAAAATAGTCATCTTGAAGTCAATCTTTTTGCAGTATTATGTATTTGATCAGAACCTAACGTTGTCTTCCTACACAGATTGAAGTTTTGCACTTGTGTTACTCAGGTATCAGAGTAATAGCTCTTCACTCAGCACCATAGACAGCTCCCAACCGGTTTTTCTTGCTTAAGGACGTTTCTGATTTGATTATGTTCTTTGTTATCTGAAAGTTAAGTCCCTCAAACATGTACTTCCATCGGTTGAAATTCCATCCTCCCGAAAGCTGTTATAAGTTAAGTTTAAGTGAGATAAAAGGGGCCATTGGAGACCCTTTAAAACAATGTTCTGACAACATCATGCATTTAAAAAGACGATCATGACATCCTGATGAAATCCCTTGCGTTGCTTCAGGTAATGACCAACATCCATCAAATATAATTGGTTGACCACAGGACAATAGAAGGTGCTTGGTCTCATGGTCATATAAGACGCCTGCCTTTCTTTTGTGTGATAAAAGTTTACTGATTTCACAGAGGAAAGCCTTCAGCTTCTATCGATTTGTTTTGGCACCCTAATGGAAAGAACTTGCACCGTTCTGCCTTATCGCCACATTCTGGTAACTTGTTTTCCACCCTCTATTGGTATATGGTTTGGGAAACGAGACTGTGTTTTATTTTCCTATCAGGAGAGAGAGCTCCATCATCTCAAGGGACACGATGTCCTCTGAGCTGCTGGGTCCATATATTACCAAGCTTGTGTGACTGTGGTTCGTCCTTCAGGGGACACTACCTGAATGGTTGTCACACCTTAAGATGCCCCAGGTAACATGGCTGAGAATAGCCCCAGGATAGCTGGAAATAGAAGCTGTCATATTCAAACTGACAACAGTGACATGGGGTGGGGGGTAATGGAGGCACACCATTAGTTATTATTCACAGTGGAGAGCATTAGCAGAGAGTCTTTGAGTTCTCTTTTTTTTTGGGGGGGGGGGGGGGATTTTGTGTTTTTGCATCACAGACACAGATGAAAGAGCCAGTTTTGAATTTGTCTGTGCCAATTTATTTTGCTCATACAATGAGAAGTTGGTGTATGGTGCCAAGGTTGTTGCTAGGGTGTTTTTGGTTGGTGCTTTTCACTTTGTAATTTTATAGTATGGTCTGGCACCAGGTGCAGTGACTTTAATAAAGTCCAACAATGGATGAAAAGTGGCAAGATATAGAAACTCAAGTTCACTAGCTTTTTAACCCTTAGAAGTCTTGAGCCCTTTTGAATGTTTTTCTTACAACTTTACAATTTGCTCTAAAAAATTACTGTATTTTTCGCCGTATAACACGCACTTTTTCTTCCCCAAAACTGAGGGGGAATAGTTGGTGCGTCTTATACGGCGAATGCAGAGCACCGCAGAGCAGAGGGCGGTCACGGCCGTAGGGGAGGCGTAAGAGAGCCCGCGGCTTCGGCCTAGCTCCGGAGCCGTCGGCCATATTTGTACACCCTGCTGACGTCATCGTCCATCTCTGCTCGTCGATCCTACCATAGCGCGTAGGACTCCGTGAAGGAGGACATTGTTTTAAAATCATTTAAGAAGTGTGAACCTTATAGACTGTTCGAAGCACTTTTTATGACATTGTGCTTGTGCCAGAACTTTGAAAAATACAAGCCATATCACAGGTCTTGTAATTCCAAGGGTTATTCCTCCTTTTCACCACTAGTTGGCACAGATTGAACCAATTTGGGGTCGCATTTTCTCACATTTTACTTTGAAGTACCTTTTAAATTATGCGTCATAACTCTTGTAAAATATCAAAAGGTTTTGAAAACCAGACATTATGTTTAAAAATTAAACCAATTGTATCTAGTTATTTACAACTAGCAGAAATTAATTGATTTTATTATGACAAATAGTTGCACATATTGTTTTTCATCTTTTGTTTCGGACAAAAAAATTCCTGATGCTAGACTGTTTGAAATACAGCCACCAAGATATGCAAACTGGTTTGAATTGGCTGGCTATATCTTTTCAGGCTGGTACCACTAAAAGAGCCACTACTGGAAACTTTTCCATTGACATGGCATCAAACTTTTAAAAATGAGAAGCTCATGGAAATGTAAAACTCACTACACTTGTGGAGGTTTTCAGTTTGTGAAAAAACATTCCAAGCACTGTTCAAAAGTATTTGAACCCTAGGCTCAAGGAGGGGTTAAAGATTTACCATTGACTTATAGTGTCCATTGAAAATAAATGGAAACAGCACCAAAAATATCTTTAAGATGAAACATCATAGAGAAATGGGGGTTTGTTTATGTAACCAAATAGCAACCAAACTGTCTACCCTAGCAACCAATTTTACACATCTTAATTTCAGCTTAGGAAAAATCATACCCAGCACAATTTACCTCTCTATATATAGAGTTAAACTGACTCTGATAAGAGTTATTTAATCATCAATTACATAGTTCCTTAAGGTTAATTTTTCAATATCTGTGAATAAGGAAAATTTTCCTTGTGACTCTATATCTATCATAAATGATAAAAAAAAATACATATTCTTATTAGTTAATTATTCTGCCCCAAACTGACTTTAAACTCTATTCAGGAACCTCTGAGCATTTTCATGAGCATTTCATGAATAACACAGGGACATTACATGATGTCGCTGACCCCTCCTTAGCGACCAGACTGTTCACCTTAGCAACCGCTAAGGCATTTTATACCTCTGCCCATGAAAATCATGGAGACATGGGGTTGATTTATTTGAATTGTATTTACATGGAAGACATTATAAGATGTCACTGACCCCTCCATGGTAACCAGACTATTTACCTTAACAACCAACTTGGCTTGGGAAAGTCTTAGAGAAAATGGTTTACATTGCATTTAAAACATTTTATGTTAATCGGAGACGTGTGATTATCGTACTGACTGGACTCATCATGTTGTGCTTGGCCTGCCTTACATCATCTATGTAGTATTCTTTAAAAACTACAACCAACATTCAGCCAGCACTCTCAACCAACTCTATCTTTCGTCACCCTCTCCCCCCATTTTTTCTTTCTTTCTTTCTTTTTTTCATTTTCTTTCTCTTTTTTTCTTTCAACACTCCCTTACTTTTGTACATTTGTGGAATATATTTGTCGTCTTTGTACGTTTGCTGGACACATTTGTCACAAAAATACATATTTTAAAACTTCCCTTTTGCAAGCCAACATCAAAGTTTGTGTTCAAACTTTAGCCATCTAGTTTAAGAATGTTACCACAGCTGCTCCACTTAAATTGAACCGGCATCAGAAACCTTCATTTAAATGAAAAAAATTAAATCAAACAATCCCTTTTTGAGTGTCTCAAGCAACTACATAAAAATGGTGGTTGACTGTGCTACACATATCTTAAACCACCTTCTGCCGCATCCTGGTGTGTGTTTGCGGCCGCACGTTAAGATTCCATCACGATGAAAGCCTTCAAAATACTCCATTCATGCAGGTACCTGTCAGGACAGCATATGGTGGGTAATTACAGTAAAGCAATGCGAGTACGTGCCAGTTTCTGATTGTGTTATCCTCGAAATAAAAAGAACGTGTTTAGCTGTGAAAGAGTAATTTCAAGTGATTTTCTTTTTAAAAGAACACTTTCAAGTAGATGCTTCGAAGGGTTAGGTGCTCGAGTCAGTTAATGGAGGAGTTTCAGGCAGTTCACTCCAGTGTAATACAAAATAATCACAGTTAATCACACACCATGAACCAAATTAAAGAAATGAGCTTGATGACTTAGAGAACAATGAATGAACTTTGGATGAAGAGAGAGGGACTGGATGAGATGGAAGAGGAAGACGGTGCTTTTATCGAGATTATAGGAAGAAGAAGCTCACAGGGGTTGTCCGCCTGTCAGACAGGAATACAGATTGAAGTCTCTTTCACTGTTCCATAGACATTGGGAATGGTATTCCAGAGTCGTGCCGGTAGACTTTCAAACATTGCTTTTCTTATTAACATTCTGAGAAGACTTTGTGTGCTCCGGCACGATGCATGGGTTGTTACTCAGTTTGAAGAACCCTGCCGAGACATCAACAAAAGATTATGTAAACACAACAGATTACACTCACAATTTCAAGCTCCTCTTAAAAGAAACGCCTTTGTTTATCGATGCAATATTTTTCCAGATGCCTTGTCAGCTTCATCACGCCAGCATTGAGCTCATTAGCCTCGAGTATTTAAAACATGCATTCCGACAGATTCAAGAGTCTATTACAACACTTTTAATTGCAGTCCAAAAGTATTTTTGTGGCGCTCAATCATGTTCGCGAATGTCAGGGTGAAATATCAGAAAAGATGCATTACCTAGCTCTTTTTCAAGGAAATTGGATTCAGAACAGAAGGAAAGTTCAGCTCTTAAGATGGCAAAAAATCAGGGTCATGCTAAAACACACACTTCATCATAAGCTCGCTATGTGTCACAGTGTTCTATCTCTGCTTACAAGGCTGCCTTGAATCTCCAGATAGGTGATTATTTCATTTTGATTGATTATTTCACAACCATGCAAAAACTAGCTCTTGTTATGAGTATAGGCTTCTGTCGGTGTTTCCTGTCTCTAAAAATGCTGAGATGTTTGCTTTTTGCACATACAGTCTGCAATTGTTACCTTAGCCCTGGGCCAGCTGGCACATTTTTTTCAATAAAGTAAAAAAAAAATATGTAGTTAGTGTTAAATTATCAAAATTTTTAAATATATTTAAAAACTAATGATTTGAATAGCCGTCAACAACTTCATAAGTGACAGTTTGGTATGACAAAATTAAGAAAATTTTTATTTAATTTTCAAAATGTTTCACAGGATTTCTCATGATTCATCAGATTCTCAGGATTCCTTGTGATTACTTAAATCCTCATGATTCTTGAATATTTGCATAATTCCTCATTATTCACAAGATTCCTAAGATCCTCGTGATTCCTTATGATTCACATGATTCCACAGATCCTTATAATTTACATGATTTCTCAGATCCTCGTGCTTCCTCATGATTCACTTGATTCCTCCGATCTTCTTGATTCATCATAATTCACATGGTTTACAGATTCTCGTGATTTGCATGATTCATCAGATACCCACAATTCTTCATAATTCACATCATCCATCAGAACCTTCATGATTCCTCATAATTCATATGATCCACAATATTCCTTAGTTTCTGCTTTTTCAAAATTTGCCATTTCAGAATGAGAATGCATGTAAAGGAGAGGAAAAAGAGTGCAGATAATTATTAAATCCAACATTTAGGCCTGCATGTTTTTAGAGGCTCTAGGCCCGGATTTGAGGTTTTGATCTAAGGACTTTTGCTTGAAAAATTCAATGAACTTTTTTTCATTCTGGTTGCTGGAGTCCCATCACAAAATTTATTTTAAGTCTGAAAGTTAATGGGGTAGGTATTGTCGTATGACTAGTACTGTATTTGTACAGTAAACACAAATCAGTGCTCAGTGAATCGCTGTACAACACAGACAATGGCTCCATAAACAAAACGTAACATTCTATGATTCTTGTAACGGTAGCATATGCTACTCTGCCATTCCCTCCACAAATATTTCTGTCTATCCATCTCAAAAATATATTCCTCTTTCGTCTTGCACTTTAAATAGCTCTTAGGTGTTCCTGTTTTGGACATAAGCTCACAGGAGGGAAACGGAGGTTAGAATTCTGCCTGTTTTGTACAACAAACTGGGGCAGATGAGAAATGTTGATGATCCCGCTCTCTTTCCTTCCTCACCCCCTTTTTGCTGCATTCACCTATTTTTTCAAAATTGAGCTGCAGTTTCTTGCATAAACACAAGTCTAGAAGAATGAAATCCACTGTTGCATCTACTGGACCTTCATCATTTGATTAAACCGTCTGCAGCCATAATTTGCAGCAAGCAACCTGAAAACTAACAAGAAGAAGTAGAATTAGGTCTTAGGCCATAGGCTTTGACCTGTCTTTGGGCACCAGGTAGGCACCCTCCCTCCTCAATGTTTCATTGATTAGGTTCACAGTGTCTCCAGAGGGTTCGACTGTAATTTCGCTGTAAATGTTTTTATTTTGTTTTTCATATTTGCTTCTTTGTGCTTGTATAATAAACAGAAGCCTGGGGCTTGAAGAGGCTGAAAATCCTGGGTTTAACACATTTTTGTGAGGATGCGAACCTAGAATGTGATTATTTAAAAGTAAATACTGAGGTTGTCAATTATTTGTTCTGATCAGTCATTTTGGCACCCTCCCTCCTCAATGTTTGAGGTGTACAGTAGAGGGTTCAACTGTCAATTTTTTTGTTGAACCCATTTTCGTGAGTAAATAAACTTGATTTTACTAATACTCAGAAACTGAAATGTTATTAGTTAATAGTGAAATATTGTGGTTGTTAATCAATTATTTTGACGAATACTACTGAGGCTTCCTGTAAAACCTAGGTGAAATAAAAATGAGGTACTTATGATATTACGATAGAAAACAGACAAACATAGTAACCAATTTAAAGGTAAACAATGAAGAGTAAACTAGTAAATGTAAAGCGTTAGTAAATGTAAATGTATTTAAACATTTTCAGATTATTTCTAAAACCGTAAGCGTTTCTGGTTTAAATGAATAAAACCCCGTGTAGCTATGTATTTTATACACTGGTTGACAATACATACACAGCCACAATCTTGATCTTGTCCTGATTAGCATTAAACTGTGAAATAGTGTAAAGGATATTTATTAATCTTAAAAATAAAAGAAAGTGTTTGAGTTTTCATTGTTTTCGCTGGGTGCATCAGTCAACTCCCCAGTGGCCTCTATTGACTTTACTTGAGATGTGTGAAATGTGTTCGAGTTGGTCATTTTCTGTGTGTTTTTTCTGTGATGGGTCGAGGTTGTGATGGATGTGTTTATGCTTGTGCTTTGTGATGGTTGCTGACACCATGATTGTAAAGGCTGTTAAGTGAGTGTCCTTGTAAATGTCAGCCATGTTTGTCTATGACAGAAAGCATGGCTGCATCGAAGACCAAGGGCTGGTTCACCTGCTGTAAAGAGACACTTGGGGCATGAAGCGTTTTGAATTTTGACGTTTCCATTATTGGAATTATTCTATGTTTTACAGTTTCTATGCTTGTTAGGTATTACTCATATGCGCACCTCATTGCTGTACAGTGTCTTTGAAAGCTTTGAAATGTATTTTTATTGGTATTATTATTATTATTATTATTTTTAAGTGCGTGCTGGAAAGTACAATAGGAAAACCACTTTGCGATTTGATACATAGACAAAGAAACTCCAAGTTCCTGATCATACTGCAGCTAAAAAAAATAGTTTTGGAGACAAAACGAACCTAATTTAACTGAATAAAATGCTGGTAACAAATTCTGTAAATATGCAACTTTCCCCAAAAACAAGAATGTGGTGAAATTAAAAAAAATTAATACTAGGGCTCCTGTTGCTGGTCTCCTCTGCAATCCTCAGGCTTCGAGCTATGGGCCAGTCTCCATGGGCCCATGACTTTGAGCGCTCCAAAAGCCTTCTCTTGGGGAGTCCAGTGACACAACTGGTCCAGCAGCAACCCTATAGACCCGGTCGGTGGGCACCTCTTGGGCTCCTTCGGCTCCCAGTTGCTCCGGCTGCGTCGCCTAATTAGTGTCACCTGGCAAAGTTGATAAGCCCCACTACCTCGTCAGAGTATGTTTATGTGGGGTTGGGGATTGTGGTATTGTTAAGCAATCAACAAAAACATCAATTACCCAATACTAACCTTTTATAAAATAAATAAATCAAACTCTTGAGGTTTTCAATTGTTGTGGTCAGATTGACTCCAGTGTAAAAATCTGTGGATTTTAGAGAGTTAACGATTAAAACATACACTTAAATAATTATACACTTAATCTTTTCTATAGGAAGTAGATTGCTCTCTTTTCCTAATCATCTGTTTTTACTTTTTTTCTGCCCACTGTCTCTTCCCCGAAGAAATAAGTTGTTCTACATGAGTGTTTCTAACTTTACTTTTGGCTGTGTGAGCAAAACACATCTCGGTAAATTCTCTCAGCACCAAATGTCTGTCTGCGAAAGTTTCTCATAAATGGCAGCAGTTAATAAATCTGCCTCTTGGTCGTACGGCGACTCAGGGAGCTGTCCTTCGGGAAACATTTACAAGGCAAAGCCGCTGTATTCATTTGCTGTGTGTGACTGCTATTAATCTGTTTTGACACAATTACAGGTAAAACAATCAGAATACAAAAAGAGTTATCGAGGCAGGAAATTGGTTATGTAATGAAATTAGAACCAAGGCTTTCACATAAACAGCTGTTATGAAAAAACATGTCGCTTACTGAGCTTCAGAAGAAAAGGCATCTAAACAAGAAATGACAAATTAGATAAGGAATTCTCAAGCTCACATCCAGAAGGACATCCAGGAGGTCACCAGTCACCCTTTGTCTTCTGGCATCAACTTCCCTCCTTGATGTCTGGCTCCATTGTTACCCAATAGGGCTTTTCATATGCCAAGTCAAGTCAAATGTATTTATATTGTGCTTTTATGCAGATTTATCCAAAGCAGAGACTAATAATTTAGTTCTAGTCTGAGCATGTTTTGTGGAAAAGAAGTTATTTGGCAGAAACCCTACATAAACATTAGCCTAAAGTCAAAATCTGGATTTATTGAGCATTTCAACTCGATTACGATCAATTTTTATTTATTTTTCCCCGTTTCAAATATGCTCACTTATTACAATTGATAGATGTGGAGCAGGGTCACATGACTCCAGGGTCAAGTGGAGCAAGGTCACGTGACTCAATGCTGTAGTGTTTTTAAAGGGAAAGTACTGACAATATTGATCTGGTAAAATTTGAACAATTATAGGTTCTGAGTGACGATTACGATTACTTTTCGATTAATCACCCAGCCCTAGTTAAACAGCATTTAAATGATGTTTATGGATTTAATAATGATTGTGTTTTGGGAATGTTTTATATCCATTTTGGCATATTAAATTAGCCTAGAGTGCATATTTTAGACGAGTGTGAAGGTCCCAAAGAAAAACCCACTCTAGCAATTCATGGGGGAAGCTACTATACACAAAGAGGCGTGGCCAGTGACAATAATTGACAATTTCAATCAATTATTTTAATTAATCCAGGTGTTCTTTGCTTAATATTTCTTATGCTTCATTGGACACCTAAACAACCTTTCCACCCAAACAATTCTCGTTCCGCTTGTCCTTTGTTATTGTCACCCATTGCCTGATTGGTAATAAAAAAAAAAACAAGGAGATTACAGAACTAAAAAGATTATTAATTGGACATCATTTATGGTGTTTGTTATTAAATAATTGCCCTGTTTGCTGTGGAGCATTTCTAAAAATAAAAGTGTATTATTTCAGACCTTTCGATAAAATAATTGAAGAGTAGATGAAGATGGTAGGGTGATGGGTTGCTGAATATTGTAACCATTATTTATTATCGTTTCCTTGATTGTGTTTGGAACAGATAGCAACTTCATTCTGGCCAATGCTCAAGTGTCCAAAGGATTCCCAATCGTCTACTGCTCGGATGGCTTCTGTGAGCTCACTGGATTTGCCCGAACCGAGGTCATGCAGCAGAGCTGTGCGTGCAAGTTCCTGTACGGCCCCGAGACCAGTGAACAGATCATTCTCCGTGTGGACTCTGCACTTGAGGACCGCAGTGAACTCCAGGAGGAGATAATGTTCTACAAAAAGACTGGTGAGGGTACAGGCTATGAACTTTTTTTTTTTCTACAAAAAGTCTACAGTGACACATGAAACCATAAACACAAATATTATTAGCTTTGTTAATAGTAATGGTATTATTTTATGCCTATGTTTGTAAACATATTCCTTTTCCATTTTTTAACTCAATATATACTATAAGTGAATACAAGCAAGACTTCTATGCACGCACTGGAGGTGTGCTAATTGTTTCATTTTTGTTTCAAATATAATGTGTAGATCTCAAAAAAAATTCTTAGTTTTTATTTTTTTGTTTTAAACGAACATTACAAGAGTTATGACACATAAGTTGATTCAAATTAAAATGTGAGAACAAACATGTGATCGTCTTTCAGTTCCATTTTATAGAGCCCAAATTGGTGCCGTATGTGCCATCTAGTAGTGAAAAGAAGGGATAACCCTTGGAAGTACAATACCTGTGATATGGCTTGTGATTTTTAAAGTTTTGGCACAAAAATAGCACAGTGAAACAAAAAGTTCCTGGAACAGTGGTTTAGGAGAGGTTGTTTTTTTTCATTTGTTTTCACCTTGTCTTTGTTTTTTTTGTGGGATCTATAAAAATTTTTTCTCAAACCTTTTGATGATCGTTGTAAAACATGAAAACCTTTCGTTGTCAGTTTATGAGGTTTTTGTGATCTTAAGCAGAAAAAAAGACAAATTTTATTAAACAGAATTTTATTTTTTTGTACAATTTCATGTTAGTTGTGGAGTGATGATTTGGAAATGATTTGTAAAAAAAAGCAGCTGAAAAAAAAGATATCAAGCATTGTTACAAAAACCGTTGTAAAGTTAATTTATTAGAGCAAATTGTAAAATAGTAAAAAAAATTAAAAAAAAAAAATCCCCAGACTCCAAAGGGTTAGATATTAAATAACAGATTTAGTGACACGGAATTTGGAAAGAGCCAAAAAGTTTTGTCTGCATTTTCTTCCATCACTGCAAAATGTATTAGTGGTACTTTCACGGAGAAGGTGCAGCGGACCAGTAATAAAAATTCATGAAAAGCTGCTGCGATTCATCATTAGTAACAGCACATGGAGGTATTATAGCACACAAATACAAAGTGAAATCTCTTGCTATTGTTAATAGCAGATGGTTTTATTGGTTGGCTGGCAAAAAGCACCAGGTAGACTCTAAAAAAGGTGGATTATAAACTAAAGTCCAGCAGGTTTTATTTGTGGAATTTAAGACAACATTAAAACAAAAATCACATCTACACAGTCATCAGCATCACTGCTCTGTCTCCACTTCATTCTTAAACACTGTAAAATTATATCCAATGGATATTTCTCTACTACAACCTTTTCATTGCAGATCTTTTTATCCCCTAGAGAATCCAAGTCTACTGGGCCAAGTAATGTATACGCTCACGCTGTAACATCTCACCATACGTTCCTCCTCACGTTCACCCTCCTTGCTCCTTGTTCGTTGCTGAATGAAGTATCAGCAGCTCGCTCATTCTGGAGTGCTTTATTATTATTTCAACCCCTTCTTTCTTCTTCATAGTGCTGGAGCTTTTCTTGAGGAAATTAGAGATCTGACAAAGAGTTATCCAGCTGTGAGCAATCACATGGAATTCCCCTGGAGGCTTCTTATGCTGAGAGAAAGAGAGATAGAGAAGATAAGACAGAATTTACACGTCAACTATTTAAGTCATGTACAGTGAGGCCAGTAAGAATTTTATCACTCTGAGGTCTGCACATAAAAAAAGTTACAATATATTTTTTGATTTATTGCAAATAAGTGTTTGATCACTTGAGTAAAAAAAATGTAATTCAATTGTCAAACGGTTCTGAACACACTGAAGGAGGGATTTTGACCCGCTCCTCCTTGCTGATGTGTCAGGTTGTGTTCACACAGTTTCAGCTCCCTCCACAGATTTTCTGTTCTTAATACAAAGTAGTTGACCTGCAGAAATGAGCAAAATGTCCCCCTAGAGCATGTTGCTTCCACATTTATAATGTGTAATATCATAAAAAGACTTTTGTTTAAATTGTAAGAGTTGTGTGTATTTGTGAGTAATCCAATCAGAATCTTTTCAATTCCTCTGCAGGAAGTGTGTTCTGGTGTCTACTGGATATTGTGCCTATTAAGAACGAGAAAGGAGATGTTGTTCTTTTCCTTGCCTCTTTCAAAGACGTCACAGACACCAAAGCCAAATCTGTACTCGAGGACAAAAAGGAAGGTAAGTGCACTGCAGAACATTTTGATAAATTTAACTGTAAAATACTGTATACATGCTAGAGAGAAGAATGTATTATACAAAACCTGTGGTAACTTAGAATCTGCAGTGAAAATGTTAGATGTGGCTTCCATGTCCTCAAAGAAGTCAGTCAAAGTGATGTAAATCACAAAAAAACAATCTGTAATCATGAGCCATTATTAGTCAGATAACAGATTTTCATATAGCATGTGCAATTATGATTCATGGTTATGTTTTACTACAAAGAGTGACCATTTGGCAGGCGAATCCAGCTTAGTCCCGATTCATAAGGGAATCATTTCAGCCCTCAGTTTCAATGGCTAAAGGGGTCGGCGTAAGTGAGAGATGAAACCAGCCTGAACACGGTTTGTGCCTTAAGCAGAAATGTGCTATGGTGCCCCCAAAAAGGCGCCCAACACACAATTTCACTAAATGCACTAAATCCACTTTTTCACCCACAAAATCGAAGTTCGGGATGAAATAACAAAAAAAAAATCAGAATTAAATATTCTTAAATTTTGGATTCTGACAGTTAGTAATACCACTGACAGTTCTGACAGTTACTATAACACTGTAAAGAGTTCTTAAATGCATCCATAAGAGGCAATGAGAAAAAAGTCTACCTAACACACTTTTTGTGTACACACCAACAATGCATTTTTCCCCCCAAAAAATCCAAATTCGGGATGAAATAACTCAAAAATGATATTATAAAATATTCTTAAATTTTACATTCTGACAGTCAATAATACTTACTATAACACTGTAAAGAGTTTTTGAACACATCCATAAGAGAAAATGAGAAATGGAACTTCAAAATCTACCTAACACAGTTTTTGTGTACACACCAACAATGCATTTTTCCCCCAAAAAATCCAAATTCGGGATGAAATAACTCAAAAATAATATTATAAAATATTCTTAAATTTTACATTCTGACAGTCAATAATACTTACTATAACACTGTAAAGAGTTTTTCAACACATCCATAAGAGAAAATGAGAAATGGAACTTCAACATCTACCTAACACAGTTTTTGTGTACACACCAACAATGCATTTTTCCCCCCCAAAAATCCAAATTCGGGATGAAATAACTCAAAAATAATATTATAAAATATTCTTAAATTTTACATTCTGACAGTCAATAAAACTTACTATAACACTGTAAAGAGTTTTTGAACACATCCATAAGAGAAAATGAGAAATGGAACTTCAAAATCTACCTAACACAGTTTTTGTGTACACACCAACAATGCATTTTTCCCCCAAAAAAATCCAAATTCGGGATGAAATAACTCAAAAATGATATTATAAAATATTCTTAAATTTTACATTCTGACAGTCAATAATACTTACTATAACACTGTAAAGAGTTTTTGAACACATCCATAAGAGAAAATGAGAAATGGAACTTCAACATCTACCTAACACAGTTTTTGTGTACACACCAACAATGCATTTTTCCCCCAAAAAATCCAAATTCGGGATGAAATAACTCAAAAATAATATTATAAAATATTCTTAAATTTTACATTCTGACAGTCAATAATACTTACTATAACACTGTAAAGAGTTTTTCAACACATCCATAAGAGAAAATGAGAAATGGAACTTCAAAATCTACCTAACACAGTTTTTGTGTACACACCAACAATGCATTTTCCCCCAAAAAAATCCAAATTCGGGATGAAATAACTCAAAAATAATATTATAAAATATTCTTAAATTTTACATTCTGACAGTCAATAATACTTACTATAACACAATAAAGAGTTTTTGAACACATCCATAAGAGAAAATGAGAAATGGAACTTCAACATCTACCTAACACAGTTTTTGTGTACACACCAACAATGCATTTTTCCCCCCCAAAAATCCAAATTCGGGATGAAATAACTCAAAAATAATATTATAAAATATTCTTAAATTTTACATTCTGACAGTCAATAAAACTTACTATAACACTGTAAAGAGTTTTTGAACACATCCATAAGAGAAAATGAGAAATGGAAC
>SRMA01026727.1:222271-241887 GCA_007224835.1 Danionella cerebrum | reverse complement strand
TTTGAACACATCCATAAGAGAAAATGAGAAATGGAACTTCAAAATCTACTTAACAGTTTTTGTGTACACATCAACAAAGCATTTTTCCCCAAAAATCCAAAATCGGGATGAAATAACTCAAAAATAATATTATAAAATATTCTTAAATTTTACATTCTGACGTTCAATAATACTTACTATAACACTGTAAAGAGTTTTTGAACACATCCATAAGAGAAAATGAGAAATGGAACTTCAAAATCTACTTAACAGTTTTTGTGTACACATCAACAAAGCATTTTTCCCCCAAAAAATCCAAAATCGGGATGAAATAACTCAAAAATAATATTATAAAATATTCTTAAATATTACATTCTGACAGTCAATAATACTTACTATAACACTGTAAAGAGTTTTTGAACACATCCATAAGAGAAAATGAGAAATGGAACTTCAAAATCTACTTAACAGTTTTTGTGTACACATCAACAAAGCATTTTTCCCCCAAAAATTCCAAAATCGGGATGAAATAACTCAAAAATAATATTATAAAATATTCTTAAATTTTACATTCTGACAGTCAATAATACTTACTATAACACTGTAAAGAGTTTTTGAACACATCCATAAGAGAAAATGAGAAATGGAACTTCAACATCTACCTAACACAGTTTTTGTGTACACACCAACAAAGCATTTTTCCCCCGAAAAATCCATATTCGGGATGAAATAACTAAAAAAAAAACACAATAAAATATTCTAAAATTTTGGATTCTGACAGTGAGTAATATTTACTCTCAACTGTAAAGAGTTTTTGACACGAGAAATGGAACCTCAAAGCACAATTAGCAGGTCATGCCCTGGGATTAATAGATTCCTTAATTGAAACCAATATTTCACAAGTACAAAACCTGTTTTAATAAATGCGCTGAGAGAGAGCAACCTCCCCAACTTGGTTCAAAAATACCAGGGCAACTCAGGTTAAAGTCCCAAGCCTGTCGTCTTTCCCATCCCACCCCATTCTCTTTCTACGCCTTTCTTCCTGTCTCCCTCTACTGTCCTTTCTGTTGAAATGAAAAAAAAAACAACAATAAATATATATATTTTTTAAAACACCGGGACTTGACCAAATGAGTTGCATTATTATTATATAACCCTGCAATGGACCCAATGGTTATTATATAACCCCCCCCCCCCCCAATAAATGAAAATGAATGAATGAATTAATTATTATATTACCATCCCAGGAATTATAAATGTATACATACAGAAGAAATATACATTTGGTTTTGATTCATCTAGGAACTGGACCAACACTATGAAGTCCACTGGGCTAAACTTGTCTATAGCTTTACAAAATCCTTACCCTGCCTCAACCTTTTATATGTTTCTCTCATTAAGGCGAGTTGGGCTGAAAATATCTATTTATGGAGTGCAAGCGAGAGCCCATATCAGAAATATTGCCCTCAAGCACCAAAGCAAAGCATGTGGAGCAGGGAATCCCAGTGCACCCCTGTGTGTCCTCTTCCTCCTTCTATCCCTTCCTCTTTTCACACTTTTCTTCTCTCCCTGGCTCCATGTGTTTCTCATGACCTGTGGTAGAATAAATTGGGTGTACGTTTATTAGGAGCTGTAATAAGTGTGATGCGACTGTATTCCCTGCTGATTGCAGTGTTTGGTGGATGTTCCCTTTCCTCCTATGGCCCTGCAGGCTCAAGTGATCTCCATCCCTCTCTAATAACCAGCTTCCCAGCATCCCCTCAATACAGTAGCTGTTATTGCTCTCTCTTTCTGTTTATCACTCTATCCTTTCAGTCTTTTTCCTTCTCCGGCTCTGGTTTCCCTTGGTACCTTGTTCGGCAGTGTTGCATTGAGTGACAGCTTTCCCCTGTTGCCTTCGGCGACTGAGTGTTAGGCTGGCTTCTGCTTGTTTCTTCAGCTGGATGATTTAAAACGGCCTCATCGTACAGCAGCTACACACACTCACACACGCACACGCAGGACAAAATCCACCGAGGCTTCACTCATTTCAAATGTTTTTTTGTTTCCATTTCCAACCGGGCAACCATTACATTGCAAAACTGCCGTCGGCACTTTTTTAGGGGGTTTCATTTTGATTTTTGTTCATAGCAAAAACTTGTCCTAACACAAAGATCTTTGTGTACTGAGGTTTAGATTGGATGGATTGTGTAAATGTATTTTTTTTTTAATCCATTTTTCTTAAAAGTTTGACATTTTACATTTTATTTTTGCTAAAGTGCTCAGTCTGTTTATTCACTCTTTTGTTTATAACTTATAACTGCTTTTTGATTTCCGACCGTTTGACCATTTGTTACATAAACATTGGCAGTAGCCTAGCTCCAATGGACTACAATTCCCATCAGCCTCCTTTTTCTTCTCTCATTACCCTTTTCATGAATATCTCATCCCATACTTTTTGTATCGATACCCATTTTTATTCTGTTTCATCTGTTTTGTTTTGCCAATGTTTTTATGCATGTTCTTTTTCTTTTGTTGTATCTTGTTTTGTTTTATCTGTGTTTTCATCATGTTTTGGATTCTTTTATCAGTATTTTGGTTTTTATTTGTGATATTTTGTCCATGTTTTGCTTTGTTGTTTGTTTTATCTTGTTACATCAGCATTTTGTTTAACCTCTTTATTTTATAAATGTTTAGTTCTTCTCATATTTTGATTTGATTTATTTTATCTATATTTGTTTTGTTTTGTTTTGTTTTACTCCTGTTTTGATTGGTATATGTTTTGTTTGTACAATACATTTTGTATTGATTTATTTTATCCATATTTTTGGTTGTATTTTGTTTTATCAGTGTTTTAAACTGATAAAACAAAATACTAATGTTTTAAAATGCTTTATTTTATTTGTTTTTGTTTATATCCATGTTTTGTTTTGTTTTACTCATTCATTAATTTTCCAACCTGCTTATTCCCTTTTTGGGGTCTCCAGCGCACATTGGGCGAGAGGCGGGGATACACCCTGGACAGGTCGCCAGTCCATCACAGTTGTTTTACTCATTTTATTTTGTTTGATCTATGTTTTGTTTGTTTTATCAGCATCTTGTTTATACAGTTTTTATTGTTTTAAAAGATCCATGTTTTGTTTTGTTTTTCTCATGTTTTGATTTATTTTGTTTTGTTTTATCCATGTTTTCTGTTTTGTTTTCTTTTTATGACACGTGAGTCTCCTCCACGTGAACAGGTTTCTTTCCACAGACCAAAACTGAATGAGGAGTGAGAGTGAATGCTGAGTGTATGTGGCCTTCTGGGAGACTGCCAGTCAACCTGGCAATCAGGATTTGAAAGTAAACCAGCACAAGAGAGACGATGCAAACTCCATCGAAATACTGTAAAGGTCAGGACAACCAGGCCGGTTTCAGGAACCTTCTTACAGTGATGGGCTCGCAACACCGCTGTGCCGGCCAGTTTGATGCCTGTTTATTTTACGTAGTCTTTAGGAAGAGGAAATTACACAGTGAACGTTCAGTAATTGGGTGAAAATCTATCCTGATACACTGTTAAAATGAAAGATTTGAAGGTTTAGCTAAATAAACCCACTGATGCATTCAGCTGGCCATTGGTCTTCTGGAAGAAATTTGTTTAATTCAGGTCAGCAAAGATAAGGAAGTAGTTCTGTTTGCCACCAGCTTTGTGTAACAATAGAATTGAGGCCAACCAGAGGACAACAGAGCACTTTGCTTCTTTTCTATACAACAACTTCCATTTGCACGAAATAACTCGGCCTTAACCTCTTTCTGTTAAAAGTGTTTTAACAATTAGTTTGTCCTTTCGTTTGTTCTTCTTTTTCGTTTTTACCTCTGCTAGTCTTCAGTTTATATAAACTCTACTGTAACATACACACACATAACATACACAGGTCCAGTTGATCACTCTCAAACTACAATTCCCATCAGCCTCTGATTGCCCTCTACATGTCTGTCTATGTCTTTATTTCATTTTAAAATCCATCCCAACTGGAACCTCTCTAGAATTTGCCTTTTCTCTTTTTAGGATTAATGTGTTTCTTTATATGTTGTGCATTTTTACTTCGTGATGGATTGTATCCCATACTGCCCTTGACTCTCATAAAACCAGTGCAATCTTTCCTCAGAGTGCCGGCGCGAGAAGGTCAAGGGTGGCTCTCCAGTCGGCTCCACTCGGCTGCGATCCAGCACGGTTCTCTACCACATTTCAGGACATCTGCATAACAGACAAAAACAGAGCAAAATCAAACTCAACAAGGTGGGCTTCTTCACACGCCAGATCTTTCGGATGCTGGAGGAACCAAGCATTAAAGCAACTCTCCCCCTTCTAGAATGTGTTTGGCGATCCACCTGCTCTGCCAGAATATAAAGTTGCTGATGCCAAGAAATCCAGGTTCATTCTTCTCCACTTCAGCACCTTCAAAGCGGGCTGGGATTGGTTGATTCTTCTGGCCACCTTCTATGTCGCAGTGACCGTGCCGTATAACGTCTGTTTTATCGGCGATCACGATTTGACACGCAGCACCACCGTCACTGACATTGCTGTTGAGATTCTCTTCATCATCGGTAATAAAATCTAATCTTTGACACTGTATTTAGTTTATTCATAACATATTTTCATACGATTTTTCATCTTTAAGTCTTTAAATCAGTTTCCACCCGAACGTACTCTGCAAAATAGGCCTTAAATAAAATAAATAACTGTAGTCAAACCTATCATTAAATATGCAGCATTTACAGTTCCTCATTTCTTAGATAAACTGCTAGAGCTCACTCACTGGCCACTTTATTAGGTACACCTTCCTAGTACTGAGAGTTTGGTCCATTTTGACTTGATAACATCCTGCAGTTGTTGCAGATTTATGCGAATCTCCTGTCCCACCACATCCCAAAGGTGATCTGTTGGATTGAGATTGGTGACTGTGGATAGGATTTATCAATCAATCAATCAACGTTATTTGTCACTACACTGTTACATGCAGCGAAATGGGACCCCTCTGGCCACAGACATAGACAGGGTGAGGAGGTAGTATTTAAGAAAGAAACAGAGGAATGGATATACATTAGGTAGGGTAGCTCAAAAAGAGTCTTTTCCACACTGACCTTCGAAGGGCAGTGTGGAGCAGGTTAAAAAAAGCCATTGCAATCAAGCACATATACACAATACAGGAGAAAAACATTGCAGGATGGGGTAGGGTCAAGGGAAGTGGTGGACCGCTGCAGTCAGCAGCCGACATTTTCCTGCAGCCATTAACGGCGCTGTACTCATGGCCTGTTCAGATTACAGCAGTGGAGAGAAGCAGGGGAGGTGTTACTGTCTCCGTCGAGAGCAAGAGAGCAAGCACAGTTCAACTGTGAATGTGATGTTCAAAAAACAGTCTGAGATGACTCACGCTTTATGACATGGGGGGGATATCCTGCAGGAAGTAGACGTCTGGGTACACTGTAGTCATAATAGGACGGACATGGTCAGTAACAATACTCAGGTTACCTGTTGCATTGACTCTGAATTGGAACTAATGGGCCAAAGTGTGCCAAGAAATCATCCCCCACACCATTACACCACCACTTCCAGCCAGATAATACAAGGCATGATGGACCCATACTTTTCTGCTGTTGGTGCCAAATTGTGACCCTACCATCAGAATGTTGCAGCAGAAATAGAGACTCATCAGACCTGGAAAACGTTTCCTAATCTTCAGTTGTCCAATTTTTGTGAATTGTAGCTTCTGTTTCCTGTTCCTGTTCGATGTGGTGTTCTGCCTCAAGGTTTGACGTGTTGTGCGTTCTGGTAGGCTTGAACCAGTCTAGCCATTCTCCTTTAACCTCTGGGATCAAAAAGTCATTTGCGCCCAGATAACTTCCACTGGATGCTTTGTCATTTTGGACCATTCTCTGCAAATCCTAGAGATGTGTGAAAATCCCAGTAGATCAGCAGTTTCTGAAATTCTCAGACCAGCTCGTCTGGCACAAACAACAATGCCACATAAATCACCTTTTTTCTCAATTCTCAGTTTGATCCTCTTGACCATGTTTACACACTTAAATGCATTGAGTTGCTGTCTTGTGATTGGCTGATTACAAGTTGGACAAGTGTACCTAATAAAGTGGCCAGTGAGTGTATATAGATTTTGCATTGTGCAGTTAAAAAAATAGTTGTTTCTGTCAATCCTTAGACATTGTCTTTAGTTTCCGCACAACATATGTGAGTAAGTCCGGGCAGGTGATCTTCGATGCACGGCAGATCTGCATCCATTACATGACCACCTGGTTTATCATCGACCTGGTCGCTGCCCTCCCCTTTGACCTCCTCTATGCCTTCAAAGTCAGCGTGGTGAGTACAATTAGCACTTTTATTGCTTTGTTTCGTGTTGAAAAAGCATTTTTGTTTCGGCTTTTGGAGCAGGCACACAATTAAAGCAGATCTGCACTTGTAAAAATAGACGCCACTAATTACTGGCAGGTTTTTGAGTTTTATAGAACATTTCACCTTTCAGCAACAAAAGTGACAAAATAACCGGCACTCACAAATTCACCATAGGAACAGACAAACACTCAACATTGCAAAGCATTGTGGCATTTGGAAAACAACATAGCTATTATCTAAATTATATATTTAAAAACATGATTTTAGATTGTCCTAGTAATCACCCGTGGACAACATATTATCTTGTTTATACCATATTGGTTGCAAAAGTGAATAAATAACAAAATTACATTTTTTTTATCGTGTGTCATTTGGTTGATTGGGCAAAATAAAAGGATGTAAAACGATTGTTTAAGAACAACTGTCTCGGAATTTCCAGAAATAAATCTATAAATTTTGTCGCATAATCGATTGCTTGGAACAATAAAATATGTTTACAAAATGTGTTATGTAAACATATTTCATATTATAAAACACTATGAAATAATATTGTTTAAAACATGTTCAGACTAATAAATAAAATTAAATTACATTTCTTCACACAAATCCGTGTTCCATTTGTTATTATTCAATTTTGCATTTAAAAAAAAAAGATTTAAATTGAAAAAAAAATTGGTTTTCCTTTTTTTTCGTTTTAAGAATGAAAAATGAAAATACAAATTCCCTTTTTGTTGTTTTATTCCATTTAACGAATGGTACACATGTGATAAACATGGAGATTAACAGTTAGAACTAGAATAGATCTACGTATCTACGTAAAACTAGAAAAGTTTTATTCCTGTGTGAAAAAATACTGACAATGGTTTCAGAAATATAATTTTTTTTTATTAACTAAAAAGTAAGTGGACCATAGACAAATCTAAACAAAAAAACTGAATGAATTCTCATTTGTACTTGTTGGTTGGTTGGAAATTGGGTGTCAGGGGTTTTGCATGATTATAGTCCAATTATCAACCAATGATACCAAACAGGGACTAAAATGTAGTTTTAAACCCAGTCATTAACTGAAACTGAAACGGCTGAGTAGGAGGTTTAAAACTGGGAGCGTAACAGCCAAACTCTGCTATGATGGTGATGTTAAAAAAGCCATGGAAAAGTACAGCAACAAGACACACGGTAGTTGTACTGTATCAACCAGGTGTCTCCCAGTAAACAATTCCAAATCAGACTGGGATAGACAAGAACTGGAATTATTTCCAAGCACTAAGAAAGGATCTCCAAAGAAGCACTAATAATCTTATAATATGATAAAAATAAAATATGATTCTATGAAATACACAGTGATTCCATTTAAAAGCAATAAAAATACAAAAAGAAAATGAACCAGGTAGAAATCAGATTAAAAGGTCATGCTGGATTTAGCTCTTTGAGGTTGTCGACCAAACAATGGCGTGTCATATAATTTGTAAAATTCGAAGGAGACTCAGTATTTCTAATACGAAGGTTGTGCACAAAACACCAGACACTGATAAGGAACTTAAAGCATTATTTGCGGCAGAATCACTTTATTTGCCTACCAACACGATTTCTCATCATCCCTCAGATGTTTAGTTCTACTCCAGGATATTGTGATCCTTTGAGTGCACAGGTAGGATTTTGTAAATGAAGAGATTTAAAAAGACAGATTAACTGATCAGTTCCCTTGAATCATGGATGGCGAATAGAAACAATCTTGAGTAAAAAGCCAATGAAAAGAGGCTTCACATGACCCTGGCACAACTGATAATGCTAAAGGTATCACTGTTGTGTCTTTTCTTGGTGATTGCATTGCATTTTACCTAATGATTTGGTCTGTGTTTCCATTAAAGGTTTATAAAATATTGAACCATGAAACCCTCGTTGATAACATCATAAAGTACAGCTTTTAATGAGAATCTGAGCTCAAAGATCTAGTGCAGGCTTTCAATCGGGCTGACTTGGCATCCGTGGCACCTTTACCTTAGCAAGTGTCACAGGTCCTGGTTTAATTCTCTGTAGAAGACAGTCAGCTTTTTGTGGAATCGATCAGTGCCACATGGACTCACACTTACACTAACAGTAATTGCATATCCAGTAATGAAGTGCCCTGTGCAGAGAAACCCGAAGAAGAGCAGTTGAAAACCACTGAGACTTATTAAGAGAAAGAAGGTGAGCTGCAGCACATTTACTGTAATACAGAGCTCGTTGTCTCTGCAGTGCTCCTTAAAATCTGCTCCATTCACTGATTGCACCCATGCTCCTCTGGTATCTCTTCCCGTCAGCCCTTCAGCTTGAACCCACCCTTCCACACACGCACACACACATCTGCTAGTGCTAAGGTTGAATTCCCTTTCTTTCCTTTCCTCTGAATTTCATTTTATTTCCTTTCCTTTCCTGTGAGCTTACATTACCTTTTCATTTTCCTTTTGTTTGTGTCCCTGATCTCTTCCTGTAATTTCCCGGCTCTTTCATGTATTTATTTTGTCCAATTCCAGCACCCTTTCATGTGTCTATCCCTTTCCTTGCTTTGCCTTCTGCTCCCTTTGCTTCCACTCCCCTTTTCTCCCCTTCCTTACTTTGCCTTCCATTCCCTTCAACTTCTTTTCTTTTCCTTTCCTTGCCTTGCCTCCTCTCCCCTTCCTTTTCCATGTCGTTCTTTGTCTTTATCCCTCTGTTATTTGTCATATCTGTTGTTTTTTTCCTTTGTCTTCCCTTCCCTTGCCTCAGCTTACCTTGCCATCCCCTGCCTTAACTGCCATGTCATCCCTTCCTTTTCCAATTATTTTTGTTCTTTCCCATATCATATTTTTGTCTTGTTCTATCTCTTCCCTTGCCTTGTCTTCCCTCCCCAACCTTGCCATCCCTTCTTTTTCCATGTCGTTTTTTTTGTCCACCTATTATTTGTCATATATGTGATTTTTGTTCGTTCCCATACCATATTTTTACTGTTTGACTTGTTCTATCCCTTCGCTTGCCTTGCCTTACATCCCCATGCTTTGCCATCCCTTCTTTTCCCATTTGTTTTTTTGTCCACTTCTGTTTTTTGTCATATCTGTGATTTTTGTTCTTTCCCATATCAAATTTTTACTGTTTGTCTTGTTCTATCCCTTCCCTTGCCTTGCCTTCCCTCCCCATGTCTTGCCATCCCTTCCTTTCCCATGCTTGTTTTTTGTTCACCCGACTTTATCCATCTATTTGTCATATCTATGTCCCTTTCCTTCTCATTGTATCATTTTCTGTTCCGTTTTGTTCTATTCCCTTTCCTTGCCTGCCTTGCCTTGACTTCTCTTCCTTTTCCACTTGTAGTTTTTTGTCCACCTGTTATTATCCCCATGTTTGTCATATATGTGTCCCTTTCCATACCATTCCATATTTTTCTGTTCCTTCTATCCCCTGCCTTGTCTTCCTTGCCTTGCCTTCCCGGCCCATACAATGTAGTGGAAAAGCACTTATCGCTGGTTCATTTGTTCTTCTGGAACATACATTACACCTGAATATCGTTCACATTTTCTATCGATTCCAATATACAGCCGTAGCCATGTGACCATCATTTTCATTCGTATCAATAAACGCTCTAGTGTTCATAAATTCTGCGTCTCCTTGTGGCGTGACAGCAACACAATATCATGTAAAGCTCAGCTCAAGCCGTTTCTTCACCTCCTTTTCTCCACTTAAAACCCTTCAGATGTTTGGTCTAGTAAAGCCTTTTTGTCGCTTCAGTGGCATTAGTGTTCACTGGTGTTGCTTTAAGGCCATTATCTCTTGATGTTTATTCACATTTCAGTGTCAAATGTACAAACGTCAAATTACAGCATGGGTTTTATTTAATGCGGCAGGGGTATGAAATCCTTGGTTGTAGGCACTGATGAATTTTGCCATCTTGTAACTGCCTGAAGCTCTGGACTAACTGATCTAATAGCAGGCGGTAAGCATCTGCTAGTGACCTGCTTGTGTGCATGTGTGAGTTCATGTTCAGGTTAATATAAAGTTTAGGCCTACTGAAAATAGTCCTGGAATATATATTGCCTATTTAAATCTCTATTTCACTTGGTCATTCACTTCAAAACTATTTTAATACGTAGAACATTATTCATAACATGAATTTATTACAGCCGTCCGGCTGAATATATAGTGGGATATGCCTTCGGGGTCTAAAATTTTCACATTAATATTTTGCTAATGCTTTATTTCATACTGTTCTTATTACTTTGGAATTACCACGAAATAAACGAGAAAAACTGAATACATTGCATTTTAAGAAATTGTAAACATTTCCTAACACCCTCCCTCCCAAGCACCCCGATCGGACAGCTAAACTACAACCTCAAGTCTTTGTTTGTAGCACAAAGCAACACTTTTATCTCTAGTGGAAAATACAGTTTGATTAATGCAAGAGTTTTCTAGTGCTACAGGTTATTATGGATGATATCAAGGTCATTTTAGAACCAAGTTCTGCAGGTTCCGCCAACAGCTCTTCAAATCAATTAAAAATTAATTTCTAAATAATGTCAGTTATGTCAATTCAAAGGTTTGCTTATATAATGGGTTTCGAGACCAACTTTCCCTTGTCAATAAATCCAGATTTTCCTCCTCTCTCACTGGACTCAGTTTGATTCGGCTTTCGCTCACCCACCTTCCTCCCCTTCACCAAAACTCGAATGTATGTTAGTACCCTGCCACTCACACTCACAAACATAAGGCAGGCCCTGAAGGCGAGCTGTTGAATTGTAGAAAATGGCAATAAATCTTATCGCTTAACCAAAACTGATACCAAACCATAGTGTTTTTATTATTTAAAAAAGGTTCTCAAATTGTAAATGTGAAAATGTTACACAAAAAACCTTTTAAACCACAGTTACAGCCTCTGCGCTCTGATCCAAAATTTCGATTTGAGGTTTCACGCCTCAATCGGTTCCAATGCAACCTGTGAAACGTAATTTGTTTTATTAGTATTCTACAGATGGATGAAATCCTTGTTATGTAATACTCGTCTACGATGCGTTGTCCGCTTAAAGCCAGCTCCACTTCACTAATTTGTCTGTGTTTGCTGTGCGCACATAGATCTCATCTATTGTTCAAAGACAGCAAACATCTCTATCAATCTGTCCGCGAGGTCTACAAGCAGGTGGCGTTATCGGGCGAGTTTTAAGTAAAGGCGAAGAATGTAAATGCATTTTTGCATTTAAGATAATGTTTTTAGATGAACACCATTTTTTTTTTTTTGAAAGCAGCTTCATCTTTGATGGGAGTCCTGGGAGAATGCACCCTTGTCGTTCTTCTAAAGACAGCTGCAGATGAGACTCTAAATATTAGATTAATGCGCTGGTTTGAAGATAGATGAACTTGAATCACCGCTGGTGGATTTCTCTGATTAATTATTGTCTGTTTGGTGACCTGAAAGGGTCTCGGCTCGTTTGAAAGTGAGGAGAGTCAGAGCTCAAAAGTACTGGAAGACAAATAGACACTTAACTTAGCAGCGATACTTTTATAATCCTCATCTCTTGTCATGTTCATGTGGGGGTTTTTTCTACCGGTTCTGCCTGACTCAACCGCAGAAATCCTTTTTCCTTCATAATTGTCTCCGGGTCTAATGATGATCTTTTAAAAATGTTAATCCGTGTCTCAAAGCTCTGAATGTTACGTTATTATCAGAGAAACCCATGACCTCTAAAACATCTGCTAACATCTTGTTTACTGCTTTTCTTTAAATGTTCTTGTGTGGATTTGCCATCACTGACGGAACATGTCTTTACTAAAACATCTATGAAATGCAGCACCATTTCTGTCAAAAGGCAAACCAACATTTAAACAACATTAATAAATCCACGATACCTTGGATGTAAACATAAAACAAATTTTCTTTGAACACATTTTTATTATTCTTTTATTCGCTATTTCTGACTTCCTATTTGAAAAGAAATTTCTGTCAATGTTAGATTTGATACACCAGACCATACGTCGGTACATCTTAATTATTCAAGGGTCTGAGCTAATTTATCCAATGCAAAGACAAGGTATATTAATTATTGATGCCTTTTTTTTCCCAACATTCTTTTTCACTCGTGAACCTTTCCCCTCACCCTTCCCCAATCCCTTATCCACTCCCTCTTTCCGTCCAACGCCTGACACAACTAATGTAAGCTGACTTGCGGGAACCACAACTAATAAATATTTACATACATTCATTGCTCCAATACAGAGGAGAAAACACCACACCAGGTGTTTTACTCCCCTGGAGAAAGCAAAACTCAGCAAAGCATTTACTCTCCCATGTGATGGCTTTTGAGCGGGACAAAAAAAAAATTATTGATGACTAATACGTCACTAATACGAACTATGAGTAGCAGGGTTTCCGCTGGGTCTTAAAAATTCGTATAAAATGTGAAAACCCTTCAAAGGTCTTACATTTAATTAAATCCGCTGTTCTTAAATATTTTTTCACAGTTCTATATTTTCAGACACAGTGCTGGAGACCAGCATGCACCATTGACAAGCCAACTCATGTCATTTTACAATTTTGCAATCATCCCCCGAGGTGCTGATACTTTGCCGACTGTGGCTGTCTTCATGCTGCTGAGTTTAATTCGTCTGACCATTAAAGCGAGAGAGCTGTTTGGTTTAAGAGCACTGGGAATGGACTACTTGTTCTAAAACTTCCGCATTCTTCTCAGTAGCGCTCAGTAGTTTCCGGTTTAGCTATGGCTACGTTCTACAGCTGCTCTCTCCAGGATTAACGTTACCGATGTGCTTCTGCACCCTATGGCAAGCTGAAAAGGGGATTTAAATTATACGCAACCTCGTATATATACAGCTCAATACCCAAATCACGCTAAACATTTTTCATGCAGCTGCTCTTTAAGCTCCTCCACTCTCTCCGCCACAAAATCTGCAGATGGGACGAAAACCGTCTCTGTGTCTGTTCACAATACGTGACATCGGCAAGAAAACTGAAAATGTTAAATTACATTGAACTTTGCAGACGATGAAACATAACAGTGTGCACCGCATACCTTCTGTTGTCTTTTTAAAGCTATAAACACTTTTTCTGATCATTTTCTCCAAACTCCAATACAATAGATGACAACTCAGGGAGGGCTATTACTTCCAGGCGAAAGTGCGTCACGAGTTTATGTGCAAGTAGTCCATTAGAAGGGACAGCTCAGGTGAGTAGATCCCCGAAATCATTAAACAAATTTACAAGATCATAACAATGGGACCCTTAAAACCAATTACCATGAAACTAACATGTCCAAGGTGAACTGCATGTTAAATGGTTTCATTTGGCGTAGGTATCCCCAGTGCCCTTGATGTATAATTTACCAATATTCTCAATGAACAGAATTGCAAATCCTCTGTATTTTTTCAAGGTTGAGTGATGCAAGGTTGAAAAATGTCTGTGAATGTAAATAAATTACGTAAATGTTCAATTATATAGTTTGATTTGCCTGTGCTTTATTCATTTCCTTGTTTTAATTACATATCCTCTCAGCGGATCCCCACCTACACCCATCATTTAACCTGACAGGCAGATCGGGGCTCACTGGACCCCTCAAATGCACTTGCGTGCTGAGCAAAACCTTGTCAGTTAATCAGTTAATACCGCTGTACCCTCTGGCAGGTGTCTGTGGTGCATCTGCTGAAGACGGTTCGGCTGTTGAGACTCCTTCGTCTGCTGCAGAAGATGGACCGCTACTCACAGCACAGCACGGTGGTGCTGACCCTGCTCATGTCCATGTTCGCCTTGCTGGCACACTGGATGGCCTGCATCTGGTACATCATCGGCAAGAAGGAGGTGGAGAGCAATGCAGACACTTGGGACATCGGTGAGATCTGGTTGGCTCTTGTTTTTGGAAAAATATGGTGAAATATTGTTCATGTAGCAGTCCTATTAATAGAGTGGACATCACAAGTTGAGAAAATACAGTTTTAATGGTCTTGGAGGTGGTTAATTATAATAAAGAAGCAATTGAAGCTAATCGTTATCTAATAAATACAATATCTAATACAAAACAGCAGCAATATTCCAGTATAATTTTATTAATAGATTGCTATCTAATATATTATTTAGATTAGGATTTAAAAATAACTTTAGGGTAGTATGACGTTCAGCAAAGTATCAAGTTTATACTATTAAATGTCACAGTCCTACTGATATTCTGGGATTTTGTGCTTTTCTCTTTAATTGATTTCCTATCTCCCCTTCCCCAGGTTTTCCCTTGTCATTATTGTTGCCACCTGTTGCTTGTTTATTTTTACTATTTAAACCCCTGTTTTCTTGCGTTTGTCACTAGTTCATCTCACTCTGTATGATAAGTTTCTATGTTTGGTTGGACAATATCTTACACTCTTGTTCCTTCAGGATTCCCAGCATTATTGTTTTTTGTTCCTTGGACTGGAAGTTCCTAGCCGTGCCTTCGCCTAGCTGTGTTCAACACTTCAGTGGACTATTTTCTGTTCCTGTTTTTACTAGAAGTCTTTTCAGTTGGATTTCCTTTTGTAACTTTTTACCTGCTTACCAAAGGCAGTATTTTGTGTTTTTTGTTCCTTTGCCAATCCATATTAAAGACATTTAAATTCAGTTAAGTGCTTTTGGATCCAATTTGCTAACCACCCTCGAGATCGTGACATTAAATCAATTATTCCATCAACACAATTCTACTGTGATTTTATTAAAAAGTATACAGTACTACTCTTGTTGCAGCATAACCACCTTTTGTCATGTTGCTGTGCTCAATCTTGCCAAGACCAGAAATTCTATTCCTAAACGTTACCTTGGTAGCAGAGTTTGGCTGTTCCTCACGCTGCATCCTACACAGCTGTTTCAGTTTCAGGATTTCAACCTGCCTTTGACATTGATGATCATTTGAACCACAGGGGGATGCATAACTGGTGAATCCTACAACTGACTATCCAACTTAAAATATTATAATTTTGAATGAATAATCATAACCCATAACAGAAAACTCTGGAAGCAAGAAAACAGGACTTTATTTAACTTAAACAATTGCTAATTTGAGAACAAAAAAAAAAATTGGGGTGAGGGGGGCAGACCCTGAGAGACCCAGATGTGTCTCTCTCAGTATCTACATAGGCGCTTTCTTGTAACTTCCTGTTGTAATGTAACTTCCTGTTCTCAAACAATAGGATTCTAGATTATTATTTTGATTACACTATTTAAATATTTCTATATTTACTAGATTATAATGATATGCATGCATTATTTATTTTATTAACATCAAATACAACACATTTTAATGTTTATTTTGAACACTGGATTTGATGCTCTGTTTAACATCTGCCCCGATGAAACACACTTGATCAGAGCACTTTAGGTTCTTTTCACTTGTTTGGAACTTTGGTATCTATATTAAATCGGGGTAGGAACTAAAATGTGATGGACAAGTGCACAACAACATTGTCTACACCCCCTGGTCTCGTGAGTTCTTCTCGTTCAGTTGAAGAGGGCTGATGTGTGGAGGGGATGCTGCGTCCACAAACAGTCTGAGGGACTGGTGTATGTGTGACACTTGGAAACAATTCATTTTATCTTGGAAAGGGTTTCTCAACGTAACTTTGAAGACATTATAGAATATGAATAGAACCAGGAAGAGAGAGAGAGTGAAAGATAGTGGAACACAGACATTATAGTATGGACAGTCATTGTGAAATGTGTAGACTGGAAGATTGCACCAGGGACCAGGGAGCAAAAGGCAATCAAACAAGGGTTCCAGGGGTGGTGGCAAGACCCTCTCTCCATCTTGACTGCAAGAGGGTTGGTAATGAGGCCCGGTGCTACTCTATGATCTTTAATGATGGATGACTATGAAAGTACCAGCATTCCCAGTGCCCCATCCCGGTCAAGATTGATGGAAAGCTGCTGCTTCCTCATGCCGTCTGACCACTGACCCCCAGCCGGGTCTGATGGGTTGTAGCTATAGCAACGTGTGGTTGGATTCTCCTCTTTTGTATCCTGATTTAGATTGTGTGCAGTGTGGGAACTGATGGGGTTCTTCTTATCAGAACAAAACAAGGACGGATTCAAGAACAATGGGAAGTGTGATGAACTGCCGGCATTGCTGCTAATAGTAGACGAGTGCAGTTATATAAACTTTAATATGTAACTAGATGGCTAAAGTTTGAACACAGACTTTGATGTTGGCTTGTTGAAGTATTTTCATAAGCAAAAATGGGCTGGTTGCCAAGGTAGAATTTTTGGTTGCTATGGAGGAGTCTGTCATATCATAAAAAGCTTGCTAAAATTAAGGATTTAAATTTTTTCCTTAGCTGAGATAGTGATATGCTAAATTGGTTGCCAAGGTAAACTATCTGGTTGCTATGGAGGAGTCTGGGGCATTATAAAATGTTTGCCTTGCTAAATTTTTTATTTAAACCAACATCCATTTCTCTATGATTTTCCTTAGCTGAGATAGTGTTATGACAAATTGGTTGGTAGGTATAGCGTGTGGTTGCTATGGAGAGGTCAGTGACATTAAATGTTCCCTTTATCATACCAACTTTATTCATTTATCACTATTACGATATTACAATTATATATCACTATTTACATAAACAAACCCCCTTGTCTTTATCATTTACTAAAGCTGAGTAAAGAATGTTTGGTTGCTAGGGTAAAGTGTGGTTGCTAGGGAGCTGTCAGTGATGTCACACTTTTATTTTTTTATTTGTTACTATGATTAACATAAACGAACCCCCATTTCTCTCAGATTTTTCCTCTTAAAGATATTTTCATTGTCGTTTCCATATAATTTATAATATTCAACCCCTTCTAGAGCATCAGGTTCAAATACTTTTGCAAATTGGTTGGTGCGTTCTTGCACAGATTGATATACTCCACAAGTGTGGTCTGTTTGAGTTTACAATTCCTTTTTTTTGCACCAGTCTGTAAAGATATAGCAACCAGAGTCAGTTTTTTGCAAAATTTGGTTCCTGTAGCTCAAACCCTCTAGGAGGAGATGCGTTCAGATTTCTTTTCCAAAGCAAAAGACGAATAACAATATGTTGGCTTTCACGGTAAACAGTAAAGATATAGTGCAGAATTTGACTTCCAAGGTTGACAAGAACTAACCTCTGAATACATCTAATGAACATTCACAGCATTTTATTATACTTTTATAAAAATACCTCAGGGTATGATTAATAATTACACACACTTGAAAAAGTGCCTTAAAGTTAAGATGGTCCATGCAGAGGTACACCTAGGGGAATTGTGCCTATGGACAAAGAAATTATTAATTCATAATTTAATGATATATTAAATACAGCAGTATATATATATATATATATATATATATATATATATATATATATATATATATATATATATATATATATATATATATATATATATATATATATATATATAGAAATACTGCTGTATTTCAACAGTAAGAGACAGAACAATAAAAAAGTTCTATGCTAATTTTCACACTCAATTTGAGGGTGGAAATTATGACCCTGTTTTAAATTAAATGGGAATGACGTTGACCCTACTATTGTTTTATTGCATTTTTTTTTTAAATTTAAATGAACATAACAAGAGTTATGAGAAAATATGCAAGGTAATTCAAATTAAAAATGTGCGACCGTCTAATTTTAGAGTCCTCAAGTCGGTGTCCCATCAGTGCCATCTAGTGGTGATAAGAAAGGATGACCCTTGAAAGTACAAGACCTGTGATATGGCTAGTTTTCAATTGTATTTTTTATGCAGTTTTTACCCTGTCTTTGTTTTTTGTGTGATTTAACACTTTTGAATTTTGTTATAAAACTTAAAAAGAATTTTAAAATTTTTTGCAGAAGAACAATGTATTACTCGGAATAGATTTTTTTTTGTTCAATTTCAGTTTTGTTGTGGAATTATTTTTGTAAATCACAAAAAAAAGAGACATTAAGCATTGCGAAAAAAAAATGTTTTTTGTAGTAACTACATAAAAAACGTTCAAAAAGAGATAATAGTGATAAATATATTGTAGATCTGCTTATAACACATGGACCCTGAGATTGCAACACAATTTTAATCTCTCCGTTCCTCTGCGGCAGGGTGGCTGCATGAGCTAGGAAAGCGTCTGGAGTCTCCATACGAGGAGGTGACCACTGGAGCGATCAACAGAACGCTGAGCAATGGACCCACCTTACGCAGCATCTACATAGCGGCCCTTTACTTCACCCTTAGCAGCCTGACCAGCGTGGGCTTCGGCAACGTTTCGGCCAACACAGATGCTGAGAAGATCTTCTCCATCTGCACCATGCTCATCGGAGGTTTGTGCTGGGAGGTTGAAGGTTCAGAGGGTATATTGGACGCAAATGGAATGGGGATCATTTCTGCATATACTAATAAAATAAATATTTTGATGAAACTTTTCTTGATACTTTGTTCTATGAGAAGATGTTTTTAGAGTGTGTATATAAATAAATAAATAAATAATACAGACACATAATTTACTTTTACATTTTTGTACAGGGCTACATTTGAAGAGGCAATTAGAAGAACATGTACGCAACATAAGTGCAGTTAACTGTGTAAAATACACGCATAATAAGACAATGAAGAACGTTTGAATGCGTTAATGCATTTCTGTCAATAAAGAGATAAGAGGTCACGCCAGCTGTTCAAAATTCATGGCCTTTATTTTGTGAAATGTCACCCTGCGCCATGGGGCAGTTCTGCTCCCTTCCCAAGCATACAATAATATCTAATTACACAACCCGGCATATGTACACAGTCAATCACCACCTGTGCATTACAAGAGGTCTTACAGAGAACGAGATCCTCTGGAAAAAAATGCTTTGATCTCAGAGACAGATAATCTTTCTCAACTCCCCAAGCATTTTATTTATCTACTTTCCTAATTGTTTTGTTCCATTTTATTTTGTGTTTTGCTTTGCTTCGTGCTTGGTTTTGAATCCGTTTTGTGTGATGTGGATTATTTTTGTGTTTTGCTTCTTGTTTCTTGCTTTATGTTTTCCTTTGCTTTACTTTTCATTTCATTTTTGTTTAGTGTGTCGCATTGCTTCTTCATTTCATTTTGCATTGTTTTGATTCTAGTTTCTTGCTTCATTTTGGTTGGCTTTTTGTTTAGTGTGTCGCATTGCTTCTTCATTTCATTTTGCATTGTTTTGATTCTAGTTTCTTGCTTCATTTTGGTTGGCTTTTTGTTTAGTGTGTCGCATTGCTTCTTCATTTCATTTTGCATTGTTTTGATTCTAGTTTGCTTCTAGTTTCTTGCTTCATTTC